>OX411312.1:6471700-6661700 GCA_948150685.1 Rhaphigaster nebulosa | reverse complement strand
CAAGTCGGTGTCTTATTCTGATAAAAAGGAGACGGGTCTGTTCAATAATTACCTATAATTATGTATATTTATAGTTGTGTATATTTAGGTATAAACAGAATATGTACATAAATATCTAGATTTATGTCGGGTACAAAATTAAAATATGGGCATAATAACTGTTTCTCAAATGGCAATAACTGTTATTTTTAACTGTTACTCGGATTCATTGTAGCAGTTCTTTTATTTTAATTGAGACGTGAACGGTTGTTAATGGATATAAATCTTGTGTAATTGTCTGTATCATTATAAGATCCGTTTGAAATATACTGTCAATTACATTAATATATAGTCGATTGATTAGTGATTTATTGTCAGTTACATGGAACTAATGTAGTTCCTGAATATAACAGTTGTGTTGACAAAGAGCTAGTAATGATGAGTTAGTGTGTAGAAGCATCCAGTTAATGGTGACCCCTGGACTCAGCCACTCCATCCAATCAACGTATTAAGCCGTTAAATTGAATTACCTGTTTCCAGGCATTAAATCTATCTATCCATGTAATTAACCGGACTCACCTTTACTCCATAGCACAGGTGGGGTTACAGCCTTTCATAAACATCAATATTAACATCGCAAGATATAATAACCACTTTTTTTTTTTTTATTAGCAGTAAAACTTCGATTAACCGTCACTGCCGAGACCAAAAACGTGACGGTTTAAGCGAAGTGTTAAAGGTTAACCGAATAGACGGATGAAAGAAATACCATTAAAAATACCTTAACCTATAAATAGCGATCAGCTGACTCGAATTTTTTTATCTGCCCAAACCTTAGTCATTTTTTTACCCGGACTATTATAATGTTTTGGAGAACAAATTTGCTCATTTATGTTGTTTTCCCTTAAATAATTAAAACAAAAAAATATACTCAAGAACTAATTTGGATATTCCGCATTTTTATTTCGATTCGCACTCGCTTGAAAACGGAGCAGCCAAACAAAACAATCATAAGAATTAAAATTGTAGGTAATTTACTCTTCTTCAATTTATTATAAAATAAATATAAGCATTTATTCGATTAATTAATGATTTTGAAGTAATAAACAAAAATACAAATAATTTTTTTTTAAACTTATTTTCATATTTCCGGAGAAAATTTTAGGTAATAAAGTTGTAATTCGTAATCGGCACAATAAAAAACATAAATGAGCAACTTTCCAGAATTTCTCCAAAACTTTCCACCGAGATACCTTTCTAGTCCCCATTTGCCTGGACCCCATTAAACTTATTGTGCCCCGGATGACAAAAATTAAGGATTACGAAATGTATTTTAATCTTGTTTACTTTAGTCTCAATTGATGTCACTAAAAAAAGGCAAGATATTCTATTTTTGAAAAACGAATTTGAGAATAACGAAAAA
Source organism: Rhaphigaster nebulosa (assembly GCA_948150685.1). Taxonomy (NCBI): domain Eukaryota; kingdom Metazoa; phylum Arthropoda; class Insecta; order Hemiptera; family Pentatomidae; genus Rhaphigaster; species Rhaphigaster nebulosa. The sequence continues at coordinate 6,660,298 of OX411312.1, read as the reverse complement.
AGATTAAATTTTTGAGTTTTTGTATTTCTTTTTTTACATTGCCAGGAACACGTTTGAAGTAAAAAAGTTAAAATTCGTTATCAACACTCCCAAAAACATCTACGAACCGAATCTCAGCACAGAAATTAACTCAATTAAGAGTTTGATATCAATTATTAAAAATAATGGTACATCCTTACAATCGGGACGCATTATCACTAGCTCGGGCCGAACTTACCCGAAGGTCATCGCACTCTATCACTCTCTAGCGCCATTTGTGGGAACTAATTGCTTTGTCTTCAAATGTAACATTCATATTCATCGGAATTATTAAAATTATTACTGTTTTAATTAGATATTATTTAAAACTATTAATACTGTCGACTTCCGCTCACTACGTTCGCCCAAGAGATAAAAACAAACCCCCCAAAAGTTCCTTTTCAGTTGAGGTCGGGCCCATACCCTAATTTGAATTATTGCGCTTTAAATTATTACAACAATCCCCAGACCACCGCAAGTCGACATCACTAATAATTTTAAATAATATCTAATTAAAACAGTAATAATTCTAATGAATACGAACTTTATAATTGAATAGAAAGCAGTTAGTTAGCAAAAATGGCGCTAGATAGTGCGGCGACCTTTGGGTATTTTCGGCAATAGCCAGTGATAGTGCGTCCCGATTCTAATAAAGTTGTACCAAAATAATTAAAATTAGTTATTTTCATAAACATTATTATTATTATGTTTTGGATCAAATATATTGTAATTACTATTTTATTCAATTTTAAGTTCATTGCAATAATTTTGGATATACAATGATTTTGGTGATTATGTTTAGGATATATTCAAACAAATCCCTTGGTTTTCCAACAGAAAACACACAATGTATAATTGTCCATGGAAAAATATGGATTCTCTAAATTTAATCCACACATTTCCTATGATTGACCTTTATTATTGATAATATTATTTCATTTATGGCAAGAAAAAAAATAAATTATAGGACTTCTGAAGAAGTTATATTTCAAGTTTTGCCTCACGTTGTTATCAAATTAATTTGATAGTTTGGATTTTCAGTTCTGGAAAATTTTACATGCATTGATAACTGAGTATTCTGGTCGTAGAAAGTTGATAATTAATTTTAACGCAAAGTTGCCAGGATTTTTATTTAACGACCTTACCAAAATTGTTGAGACTAATAAGCTCAAATAATAAATTGCATAACACAAAAATTCTTCAGGGCAGAAAATATATGGTCAGATTAGTTATACCAGGGTAGTTTCTTTCGTTGTGAACCGAATTAGTTTAAATAATAATGTATTGCTCAGATAATTGCAGGTATTTAAGATATTGTCTATAAAATCTCTTTCATGTCTGCATTAAACTTAAAAGGTTTCTAAGAGAATGGGATCCATAAATTTCAGGTCTTTCCTTTGACGTAAAAAGTCAGCTGACCTCAAAAAGTTGAAGACAAAAAAAAAAAAGACAGGAAAGAAATTCATTAAACTCGCCCTGACCAAGCATTAACCCAGTTTCGATTCTACTTTCTGCTAAGGTTGTTACTTTTTTTTCTTATTTCCCATTCTAATTGAATCTCGGACTTATTTTTAAAATTTTTATTTTCCTGTACTTTCTTTTAATTTGAATAGAGGTAAATTTTATTGAATTGTACGAGGTATAAGATTTTATATTAACTTTGACTTTTACATATATATATATATATATATATATATATATATATATATATATATATATATATATATATAAATTTAGTTTACTGATATTTGTTAAAAGTACAAAAATCAAAGCCTGAAGTATCTCTAGCAGTCAATAGCTAACCAGTCAACGATTCTTCAATGCAGGCATTTGTTCATAATTGTACTGATCAGCTGTTTACGTGATGTAAGTGCATAATTGTCTCGTTAAATTCAAACCCTCAACTGGTCAGAGCTACCCTTTACGGTGCATGAATCCTAAACAATGATGTATCAGAAATCAGCCACGAAAATTCGCGAAGGTATATCGAATTATAAGAATATTAGTTCCAACCTGTTGATAAAGTTGTCTTTCAACTTTTGAAGTACAGTTTATTATTTTTTTTTTCAGAAGCTGTTTTTCAAAATAATAGTTTGTGATTTACATTTCTCTTCCTCAGCAAAACATATTTATAGAGAAAATTTCAGACCTCTGTTGTTTGACAAATGTTCGTGGTGAACACTTAACCCTCATATTTAGTCGAGGCAACTATATACAAGCGAATTAAAACAAAAATTTGTTTAGTTTTTTAATATATTTATTTAATTATATTCCACACCCCTCATTACTAATTTTTAGCTTATTACCAATGTTACTTTGGCTTTTCGATTTTACGGATTGCCTTTGGTCTCAATCAGTCCGGATTAACGATGTTTTACTGTACTTTTAATGAAAACATCTCATGTTTCTTCGTCATCCCTATTCAGGTGTATATATTTACATACATATTTTATCAAGTCGTATAATTCACTTTTTTATTTTTTTTTTAATTTGTATTTCTTATTGTATTATTTTCTTAATATACTGCATTATTATTAAATTTATCAAAATTTAATTTAGATGTGTAACCCTTTGGAAATAAGAATGATTTAATATTTTCTAATATATACCAGGTTTTTTTTTTGTATTAAAAGTCTTTTAGAGGTTAAAAGAAAAACTCCCATCTTTATTACACCCTTATAATTACCATTAAAGCAATTAACTTTTTTTTTATGTTCTAGTGAGTTGTAAAATTAATGAAAAAACAAAAATTATATGCTTATGGTCTGAAAATATTGGCTTTGTCTTGGTTGACGAATATAATGTTAAAGGATTTAATGGGAATAAATCCAGACAGGATTGAGGAAAAGAAGGATTTCCTTTGTCCTTTGTATTTTGTATCCTTTCAGACCGATTTGTCACTCCCTCCTCTCCCCTTCCCCTCCCCTCACCACCCTCTCCTCGCCTCTGGAAGTCAGTCGGTGATGAAGGAGCCCTTTGGATAAGGACACTCCCCGAATTTCCCTTCCTGGCAGGAGCAGGAGGGATCCTTGTACAATGGGCTAGTGTCCTCTAACTCTTTCTAAGGACACCTTCACAATCCTTTCTACAACCTCTGTCCCTCGTAACCTCTTGCAATTTAACATCCAGCTTTGCCAACTTGTGCATAGAGTTCTTCCGAGTTGTATATTGTAAGAAGGGGGGCGTATTGTATGAAGAAGGAAATATTGTTAAGGTCTCTGTAAGTAAACAAGTTTCTTTACTCCCTGGTCTCTTGCAAACTCTGCATTTAACAAAGATCTTTCAAAAAACAAAAAGGAAAAAAGAAAGTTATGTGTTATTGAATTACAAACATTATATAGATATTTAAAAAAAAAAAAATTCTCTAACAAATATCAATAACTAACCAGTGATCAGGTGTGATAACATAATATTGGTGCTAATCAGTAGGACATAGTCTAAAAAATTTTAACCAAATATATATTCGTCATTAACTACTCAGTTTAATATATGATGTAATTTAAAAATATATCTATAGCAAGATTAAATCTGATTATTATAGTAATATAATATGAACATATACTGGAGGAAGAGTAGTGGTAGAACTATCTATACAAGCTGACAAATCCAGCGAATAAATAAAAATGAAATTACTAAAATTTTGGTACAACTTTACAATCTGGTCGCATTATTAGTGTCAGCCCTGGAATTTAGCCGAAGGTCACCGGATTAGCACTCTCTAATGACATTTATGCTAACCAACTGCATTGTATTCAATTGTAACATTCTTATTCATTATAATTATTAATGCTTTAATTAGATATTATTTAAAATTATTATTAGAGAAGTTGTACCTAAAGTAGTAATAATTTTAATTACGGTAAGGACTCGACCTCAACTGAAAAGGATCTTTTGGGGGTTTGTATATCTCTTGAGCGAGCATAAGTCGACAGCTGTGATTAATTAAATCAGTAATAATTTAAATTATGGTACAACTACAGAGGAGCGGCGCACTTTCAGAAGAGTCTAGAGACTGAATCGAGTGTCGTCTCACTAGCGATCTCTGGGTCCATTCTTGTTAACTACGTGCCTCCTTTTTCAGCACTTTCTTATAAATTGGTTTTATGCTCACCGCTTAAAGCTGTTTAACAGTTTGCAAATTGATTCTTATTTGTATATAACTGTTTGTTTGTTTTTTTAAAGAAAAAAGTTACTTTTTATTTTAATGTACTTAACATCTTTCCCTTTTTCACATAAGAATATAAGTATTTCACTTATTTTTATACAATTAAATAATAATTAATCAAGTAATGTTTTTTTAAATGATCTTTATAATTCAAGGCCATGATTAATAAACATTTGGAATAATTAATTTCATTAATTTAGTTCTAATTTAATTATCTAAAAATAAGGTAAATAAATATGTTCATAATTAAAAAACATAAAATTACCACTTTACAATCGCAATTGAATTTTTAAATAATTAATTTAATTTTCTACAAAAATAAATACTGTTAATATTATCCATTATGATTATAAACGATTAAATTCATAATTAAAAAACATGAAATTACCCATTAACTATCATAAATAGGTGCAAACTAGAATCTAATAAAATTAAATCACAATGGGTGTAGCAACTCGGAATAAAATTCGTGCGACGTAACAAAGCGGGGTAAAATATTTTTTTTAGGGAGAGACAAAATTGATATTCGTTTTTTACACCCTCCAAAACTACTAAATACGAATTTTCATAGCAATCGAAAAATTTCTTGTAAAAAAAAAACCAGCTTTAAGCGGTGAGCATAAATCCAAGTGTGGAAAAAGGAGGCACGTAGTTAACAAGAATGGACCCAGAGATCGCTAGTGAGACGACACTCGATTCAGTCTCTAGACTCTTCTGATAGTGCGCCGCTCCTCTGTAGTTGTACCGAAATTATAACTGAAAACGATCCGTTGGGGTTTTGTTCATCTCTTGAGCGAGCGTAGTGAGTGGAAGTCGAAGCATTAATAATTTTAAATAATATATAATGAAAGCAGTATTAATTTTAATAATTACAATGAATAGTAATCTTACAATGGACTACTAAGCACTAAGTACAAATAGCGCAAGAGAGTGCTAGTGCGGCGACCTTGGTAATTTCGGGCGCAGACACTGATAATACGACCCGATTTTATAGTTGTACCGACATTTTTTTTACGCTAAATACGAGACATATCTTTGTCCTTTTTAAGAGGCGCCGTGAATTTATGTATTAAATCCTTAAAAAAAAAACTATTAATTAATTTTAATAAACAGATAGGATATATTACTTCATTAACTGGATATATTATTAGTACACACTATATTACATCCATGGAGCAGTGAAATATAGCAGAAATCATTCGTGAGTAATACACCGAGGAATGCCAAGCGTGTCGGATTGTTCTATCTGTCCATTCATGTACCACTCAGCACGGCTCTGGATTGGGAGACAAAAACTACCAACCGAGGCTTTAAGGACAGTTTTACTTCTTTAAGACCAAGGACATCTATATAGTGACAAAAAACATCAATCTCAATTGGTCCCTTTCAATCTATTTAAGCTATCGAGGAGATAATTTTTATATTACTTAAGAGTTATTTTATTTACCTGTTACTTTATTTATCTGTTACTTTATTTACCTGTTACTTTATTTACCTGTTACAAGTTTCTTATGAAAAACGTAGCAATGAAGTAGAAAATTATATAAATCGGATCGTTAGTTATTGGTGATGGCTAGGGTTTATATTTTTATGTGGTAAATAATATTAATAAAAAGTACATAAATATATGGTTATTACTTCAGAAGTATTTAAAAATATATGTTTATATATAACTATTTTAAAATAATGCATTATAAATGCACCAAAAATCATGTAAAAAAGATTTAAAAAATACATTAGGAACATGGAACAAAATTAGGTAAGAAAGAAAATTGAACTAAATTTAATTGATACAAATTAGTCTTAGCTCATCCTTCATAGCCTCCAAAGCCCTGAACAAGATCTACAATGTGGGTCAAAACGTCGGCATTAAATAAATAGTTACAACTATATTATTTTATTCTTGACCGCCAACCAGACCATCCACTTCCTGATTAATTTGTAATATTTAAACATCTTTAACTAATTACAATATTTAGTTGTTTTTAAAAATATAAATTACTCACTATTGTCTTAATTCTCCACTCTTTTAGTCATGTTATCTATAAAATTGTATTTTATATTGTCTTATAATAATCACTGTTCTTTTTTTTAAAAACTTAAAAGAGTCTAAAAACTTAAAAAGAGTGTAGAACCTTCCTCTACTGTCATTGTCATAATGCATCATTTCATGGAATTTTACTTTGTCCTCTCTATTATGTTATCCCCTCTCCAGACTTTCCTAAGATATTGTTTAAAACAATATTTGTGCAACATTATATATATATATATATATATATATGTGTGTGTGTGTGTGTGTGTGTGTGTGTATATGTATAAAGTTAGTTTGCTAGAGTTTTTGGTTACTTATAAGGTAAAATTATAATGTTTTCTGTAATTTTTAGAATGGGTTGTCCTGAAGATGGGGAAATTCTCCGAAACGTCGATGAGGATGTATTGTGAAGATGTATTAATCGTTTTTAATAAAACAAAATATAAAAAGGAAAATAATTGTCTTAATTAAAATATACTCAAAATTAAATCTATTTTTAAAATAAGATTCTTCCATAATAACAAAAAATTAAAAAAAATACTATTATTATAACGAAATATTGATTTTTGGTTCGAAATGCCTGCCATATTTTCAGTCCCGAAATTGACTCCTCAGCCCTAACAAATGCCTCCTCCTCGGGAACAGAGAATTGGTTTCGGACTGGAAGGATTTGATGGTTCGTGTGGACAGGTATCGAACCCACATAAATCCTGTATCCTATTAACTCCCCCCTCCCTCCTCCTTCGGGCAAGTGGGCCGATTCCGTCCGGTCAGTTGGCAGCACTGATCGAATGTCAGCCAATTACTCAATGTTACCAACAGTCTTCAAACTATGAAGTGCATTGAGAGCATTATACCTTATTATGTTTCATAGGTTGCAAACATTTGTTTTATGAAAACATATAATATTAAAAAACGCTGCAAATTATTACATAATGCTTTATTATTTCCAAATGGTAATACTTCGAAAATATCTGGTCTGTCTATTCACAGTACTTTCTGCATTGCTTTGGTTTACAGTTTAGATAATTAGATTATTTTTCAAATGAGCATTTGGGGTGTTTCGGAAAAGGAACATGTGCAGAATACTTTATAAAGATATCTACCAAGTTCAGCAAATAAATTAAGCAGTAGGCACCTGCGGAGCAGAAATTGGAAGCTTGTCCCAAGATGATCGCTGTGAGAGTGCCAAACTGGGAGTGTTAAGAAGAAACTGTGTTAGTGCAAGTAGGCTGTGATGGTTAGGACATGTAATCAGAGGGTAAAATGTTAAGAGGAAATATTGGATATGCACTTCAGTAGAAAAAAAAAAAAAGGAAAGACTAAGGAAGCTAAAGGAAGTGCAGAAATGATCCAAGGAAGGATGAAGTAGAGAGATACGAGGAAGTCAGAAGTCGAATAAATAAGGCAGGAGGCCTAGGGGCCACGATGACCAACCGCGCCGGAGAATTAGTCTACGAAGTCCATTACGCTATATCTCAGCTAATACTGGTCTGATTTAAATAACTTTTTTTTTTTTTTGTCTTTTGTCTTTTGTAGGGAATTTCATCACCTTTCGATTGACCATAAAAATAAATTTTGACGGACGGATTTTTTTTTTTATTCGATGTTTGGATTCTAAGTATCTTGAAACGTAAAACCTCAAATTTTGAAGGTGAGGGGTAAAAAAAAAATTCCTGCTCGATTGCTAAGTTCTATTATTGAAAATAATAAACCAACAAAAGGCTTAGTGAACTCGTAGGTTTGATGCCCGAATACACGAATAATCTTAACTTACTAGTGTTGTCTTTATTTACTACATGGTCATCATATATAATTAAAACCCCAAAGATATATGTTAGTACGTGCAAACCCTCACACCGTCTCCAAGGTAAAAACCAACATACTGGTGGACTTATAAGTTAAAAAAAAAAACCATGTGTTATTGCTATCTGCGGTGATATCTAAAACCTCCGAAGAAGAATGCATCATGACCGTGTGGGAAATAAAAAATGAACACATTACAATGGTATCATGCATTAAAAAAATAAAATAAAATGATTATTTTAAAAGCATCTCTAGAATATTTTTAATAATAGTAAACGTCTCACTTATTTTTTTTTTTATCTTTCAACGAAGTTGGGACATCAGTTCGTAATAAACTTTTGAGTAATTGCTTGAAATATGTCTTCAAGATGTTATAATTACAATAATATCTCCCTTCATTAGAAACCATCAAAAGTCCTGAGCATCTGCGGCACTATTGCCCTTAATCAGTCTCCACTGGCTTTTAATACAAGTGATGCAGCCTGGATTAAAGCACTGGATTCTTCTATATATATTTATATAGTTATTATATATATATATATATATATATATATATATATATATATATATATATATATATATATATATATATATATATGTATACTATAGATTCTTATATATCATATAATGTACTATAGTAGTATTCTTCCACATGTTGAGGAGCAAAACATAGTTCGTAGTTCCCTATTTTTACAAGAATATATAAATCCATCGGCTGAATGTTTGGATTCATGAATATTTATAATTTCCGTACAATTTGGCTTAGTACAAGATAATTTAAAAAAAAAATACTTCGCATTCTAATATAAAGTTTACTGAAGCTCGTCGTATTCTGTGCATGTCTTCGAATACCAGACATGTTGGCCAAAAGTCTTAAAATTTTATTTCCATTTATTTTATGTATGAGTGAGTTTTTATTGCGTTTTTTTTTTAACTAATAAAAACATGAACTAATTATTGCAATTTCTGAATTTGTAAACTTTTACTTGTGGGTGGGCTGCTGACGTCAAAAAAACATTGTGTGTCTTGGCAGCAAAAAAGTAGCGGAGCATTGCTTTATTGCGTTCTTCATCTTTATTTTATTTTTATTTTTTCTAATTGAATTTCTAATATAGGTATATAATAAAATTCTATACGTAATAAAAAATGAATAAATAAAAAACCGTTTAATGTTAAATCTAATTATCGTTTTATTTTAATTACCTTAACTACTACAAACTGAAGGTTTCGAGTGTGGTTGTCTCAGACATTTTCTTTTCTTTTATCACCTATGGATCGAATGTGAATTCGGGAATCGATCCTGGGCGCACATAGTCTCTATAATGTGGGCACCTCTCCCTTCATTTGGTTGTGGGAATGATCTGGTGCTTGGGAGTTAATACTGACCACATACCCTAAAATTGAAAATCAAATAATTTATGATGAATTCTTTGTTTTTGTTTTTTTGGAAATACCAGTGTAAAAGATTACGCTGATCGATTTCTAAGGCCCGAAACACTTATTATATAAATTAAAACAAAATTTTGCCGCTGGATCTCTTGATCCATTTCGTAGACAAACTGACTGAAATTCCTTTTATTAGAGTATAGAATAATTATCCAAAAATTATTTATTTAATCGTAAGAGGATAATTAAACTTGATTGTTTTTGAAATTATCAAATTATTGTCGTTTTATTACAAATCAATCATAAAAACAATGCAAATTATTACACACTGGTTTATTATTAATTATCATTATTGATTTGTTAAATTTATTATTAATTATATTATTAGAAGTGTTTTGAAATCATTACAAGACATAAAAAAAAAAAAATTAAATTAAATGTTTTAAACAAAATGGCGAATGATAATGCCGAGCTCCGATGATCATCCCGAGATGACCTGTGACTTAACTGCCAAATCTTAAAAAGGTCGGCTTGATAGTCTCCGCGTTTTTCGGTTTCTGCGTAAAACGTAAAAATAAAATTTTGAGGAGGAACTTATTTTTTTCTTGGTCGATTACGAAGACTTATTATTGAAAATAATTAGCGAAAAATGTAAATGTCGAGATTTTTCTCCGGACCACCGCTTTCTCTTTCAGCCTCCACATTGAGCAGCCCGGAGAACACACCTGTTGCAGATCCATTTAATAACGAAGCAGTTATTCCGAGTCCGGCAATGAATAATGTATTCCAATTAGACACTCCTCCTCTCTCGAGCTATTAATCTTATTAGCTTTATATTATTCTCTCGTCTTTGTTATTTTCCGGAATAATAGCCGTTCCATAATAGCGGCTCCATAATTACTTAGAACTCATTTAGGGCTGTCTTTATCTCGTTTATCTTTCAAAATTCTCTTTTAATTTGGAATTGTAAAAATGTTACGTCTTTATTCTAAATGAATTGTAGTATTTATTAAGTGGTACAAGGCACTAATGTAATTGAAATCTTAAAAAAATGATTTAAATGATGAAATAATTAGATTTTTAAATTTTTAAGTTGATATTACATTGTGTATGTATATGTATTTATTTAAAATAACATAAACAGAGTGGAACATTTTGATGATCTGTAAAAACCAAAAGTAGGATTAAACTGACGGAGAGGATGAGTGGTTTCACGGCTCACAAATCTCGATGTTTGCTTAGTGAATTTTTTATCTCTGGAAATATAACAAGGAAATGATGTTTAAACCACGACCTCTCTGAAAATATTTCTATTTTATTATATTTTTCAGTAATTTCTTGCCTGGTCCTCTCCTTAAATCATTCAGAGGAAGAGGTTGGTGTTTAAACACATTATCCTTGAGATATCTCCAGAGAAAAAAATCTCACCAAGCAAACGTCGAGTTATGTGAGCTGGGAACCACACATACCCTGTATCAATGTCATTCAACTTAATAGAATTTTCAGAGCGTGGGATAGTCCTCAACATGCGCACGTAATGATCGGAGTTCACATTTACCGTTACTCCCCCTTCCTGAAAGATAAACGAGAAAAAAAAAACAGTCCTAAATGAGTTCTAAGTAATTATGTAACAGCTATTATGGAACGGATATTAACATAAAATAAATATAGAAAGGATATTATATGACTAAAGTTTAATTTTTGAGTTATTTAGATTCTATTTATTAGATAGAAGTAACTGCTCGATAAGTTCGTTAAACCTATACTTGATGGTGTACTCTCCTCTGGACATAACCGAGTAGTTGCTTAAATAAACTAGTAGCACTCTGTTCCAAGAAACCATTAACAGCAATTTAATTATTTTATGTAATGCAGGCATTGTAGGTCTCCATACAATATGACTCCTACAGCAGCAACCCGATAGGCTTTATCGCTTTAAACCATATTTCGAATCAGATATTAATTTGATTTATTATAATACTTAATTGATTTAGAGTTATTTTGAATTATTACATTAAAATGAAGAAATGAATTACGACATTTATCCTTCTAGTGCCCTCATTATTTCTTAATTTCCTATAAGTCCACTCCATAAAATTTGTCTTTTGCTAGCAATTAATTTTAATGATGGAATTTATCTTGAGTCAATTGCTCTTTCAAGTGGTGTAATAGCCTTACCATTTTCCTGATGTCTAATTTTTTAGATATTACTTAAATTGTATCTTTTTCCTGAAATGACTTTGTATATATATTAAATATTTTACAGAAATAATGATATGAATAGCTTAAAATTAATTTTTTTTTCTTGCCATGAATTAAATTAAAAAATATAGATGTTAATCAAAAGAATATTAACGTTTTTAGTGGATTTATAATTTATAATATTCTTAAAATTTCCACTTTTTATTTTTTAGTAAAGATTACTTTATTTAATGCTTTTTGTATTAATTTTATATTTGAAAAATGTATTTGTTGACTCTTAATTATCATAAAATACGTTTTTTGTTGTATACCTGAGCATGTATTAGCACTACTTGGCAAAAAATGGAACGTTGGAGTGCAGTGGTCGTCATTGGGGCCTTGAAATCTTCTGCATTCCAAGCACTCACTCCATCGTTCCATTTGGAGTGATTGTCCGTGACCACGTTTAGAATAAGGGCGTGGCTTCTTCGTTGTACTAATATTGTCTTGCATTTAATTAATATTGTAAAATTACTGTACAACATATAACTGTTGTATTTTTTTGTCTACGTTAACACATTAAATAAAATTATTTTCGACTCTTGCAGAGATTCAGGGTTCGATAAATAAAGGATGTATTATTTTAAATACATGTTCGTAGGCTCAAATTATCTAGATGAAAATATGAGCTTTTTTTTTTTTTAAATGGCTAACAATTTTCAAAAGTTAAATTTTTTTTTAATATTAAATAATTCTGTTTTTCTATTTTTTTTTATGTCTGGAAGGTATGAAATTAGATGTTAAAATATTAATTTAATTCCATTCCAACCTCTGGATGAATTCCAGATTATTTGCAGTTTGTTCTGCGATGTCTAACATAGTCTGATCCGATGCTGTGAACAAACTCTTTGAAGTCTGGTTTTATGAAAGAGGACACAGGAGATCTTAACAAAGTTATAATTTTACACTTCTATGTCTTATTTAGTTTTGTAACTATATTATTGCAGTTTTATTTTTAAAAACAAAATTTAATGATGGAGGTACAAGCTCACTACTATTTTCAATCTGAAAATACACAAGTATCACTAATAAAATAAATATAAAAAGCTAATCCGATTTATTAAATTAATCAAAAATGCTTTCAGTTTTTAAGTAAAAACAATTCAAATTTAATTTACTACAGTATTGAAATTCTCTACATTTTATGTAGCTTCAAATAGCCTCTTCTTGGAACCTATTACCTCCCTTTGAATTTCCCTTTGAACCTCCTAAAAATCAAAAACATGTTATATATTATCGAGTACTGAGATAATGCAGTGTTTGGTTCCTTTCTGTGAATATTTTTACAATTAAATTGATGCGACCGTCAGACTTATATTAGAAGACTGATGTCAAAAATTTGATATTATCTTAAACTATCACCAAATGATAATACACTATCCGAAATTTTAAAAAATATTTTTATTACTAGAAATAATTTTATACTAGGAAAAAGAATCGTGGCTATATAAATGAAGTAATTCAATCTTCGAATAATGTTATCTAAGATGGGATATAAAAAAAACAACAAAAAAAAAAAAACAAACAGTTAAAAGCATTTAAGTTCAGTTATTGTCGAGTCATAAAACCGTTTATTTCAAGAGTACTTCAGTATTTAAAATTTAAGATTCTGAAATAATAAAAGACAAGATAATTGCATTCTTTATCTATTTATTTAATAGTGTGATTCGTAGTTGCTTTCTTAAAAGAAGATAACAGAACTTTATTTAATTATTGCAATATAAAAAACATTTTATTGTAATGGTATAAGTTATGTTGATTAAATCGATAGAATTTCCAATCGATTAATTATTCACATTACTTATTATTTTTGTCTTAAAGAAATCAATGGAATTGTTTATTGAACATGTCCATTGAAGTTTAAGATTTCATTGACCTTACAAGTAACCCATAGCTAGAGATTAGATATCAATTCATGAATTCGACGCCGTTTTTTTGAAAAATGCTTAGGCGCCAAAAATTCGTAAATTAGTTTTCAATTTATTATGGGCGCGTAAAGACCAGCTGTGTCGATTTCTGCTCACGATATATCGAAAAAAAGAAATTGGAAATGGTCCAAAAATCTACTATTGATGACGTAAGCGCTAAATAATGACTCTCAGTCGTCACTCTGGCCTTAACCAGTGCTAGAAGCCTTAAAAATATACTGTAATTATAAAAGTTTTTCAAAATTCATAAGCTCCTACTGTGCGCATTAAAATATAAAATTTAAAAAAAATGTATCTTTATTTCGGAATAAAAGTTTCATTTGTTTTCTGTGAAGTTTGGAAAATGGCGCTTAGGCCTTTTTCAAAAAACGATGTCGAATTGATCCCAAGACTTTTATTTTTACTGAATGATAACACTTATATAAAATAAATACAAACATAGCAATATACAATAGAATACACTACAAAGAAAAAACAACAAAATAAACATCATAAAAAAAAAGTCAAATAAAAATATTGAATCCCAATGTTGACAATTAAAGGAAATAATACAAGTAAATAATATACAAAATACTATAATTTTACAATTATACTACAAATACAATTAGATAATATACTGATAAAATAATTTTACAATTGATACAATATACAAAATATAAAATTATATAACATACATGCAATAAATATATGTTACAAACTATACAACTAAAATAAAAATAAAAATATATACTAAAACCATAACTAAAATTAAAAAAACATATACTACATAGGATTATATATATAACACATATAATAATAATATACTGAATATATTAAATATATAAGATTAGGCTCTTACTTTTCCTGTTCTTCTATAAGAAGAGGGCGTTCATTTCTTAATTTCATTTTTTTTTTTTTTTTTTTCCGATTCAGCAGAAAACATAGCGACAACGGAAGATTTATCAAAAACGATTGGGTAATGTTAGTTGAAAGAACAATGTTATTTAGCGAATATTGCTGTTTGAGCGCCTTGGTATTGGTGGGAGGGGCACAAACTTATTCAAAGCGAACAATAGAGCACAGACGCGCCGCGCTCAGCTCTTAATATCTGGAAAATAAATGAAACTCAGACCGGAAGGACGAGTCAAGGTTTTCCACTGTACTCATTTCCGTCTGCGACTGTTTTACTTTTCGCTCTTGTATGTACAAGAGAGAGAAAATTATGCCTTATTATTTCCAAATAGTTATACATAATAAAAAAAATTAAACATAATCTGGATTTTTTTAAGTTTGGTATAATGATTCTAAAATACTTTAATTTTTTTTCTATCTTCATAAATGGCGGAGATGTGGGCGTTTGAAACCTTAAATCAGCCATCATTTCTTTTTTTTTTTTAATCGATTTTTGGATTCTACGTATCTTAAAACAAAAAAAAAACTCAAATTTTAGGGAGTTTAGATTTTTTTTTTCTCTCTTTTTTTGATCTATTTCATTTTTTATTTTTTTATTTTTATTTTTTATTATTTATTATTTCAAGGTTCATTATTTTCAATAAACCAAAATGGTTCTATTGAATAATTAATATTAAAGTCCGAGAGGCGGTCAAAAAATGAATCACAAATAGTAAAAACTATTTATTAAGAACCGACGTTTCGATCCACTTTGCAGGTCTTCATCAGAAACAAGATAAAAAAAAAAAAAAAAGAACAATCATATATACGGTGAATGAATTAAAATTAACAATTCAAAGGACTTAGTAAGAAAAATTAAAACAGTGATGAATTTGTAAAATGTTATAAGATGAAACTGATAGAGTAATAACAACAACTAAAAATAAATAATTAATATTAATATTATCAGCTTAATATATTATATAATATGTTAAGTGGTTCGAAACGTCGCGACGCGTAGGTGCTTAATAAATAATTTTTGCTCAATGTGATCCATTTTTTTACCGCCTCCCGGACCATCTCATTCCTTCAAAATGTTTCTAGTTATAAACAATGTAATTGATTTTGGTTAAAATTAACTAATCGGTAGTGGTTCTTTACTTGAAGGTCATAATAAATTTTCATCAAAAATTATATTAAATTTTTAATACAAAAAATCTCAGATTTAGTATATAAGACTTTTAATTAGGGGTTGATAAATTATTTGCCACTTCTATAAATTTGTTTTATTGAAAACTAGTTTCCAATGTTATACATTCATCTTCAGTTCTAAAAACACAAACAAAATTAAGCAATTCAAAATATAGTTTTGTATTATTATACATACTAAATTAGATGTAATATAAATCAGTATTATAAAACACTTATGAATTATGAATTTAATTAAGACCAGAAATCAAATACATGTTGGTACTCACCAAGGTTTAAAGGGATTATAGGATGTTTATAGGTAAACGGTTTAAGAGTCGGAATTTTTCCAGTAATGCGGGTGAGTAATTGGTTTTTCTGTTATAGATGGGAATAAATTTAAGATTGGACTATTGCAGATATATTTATTTGGTCATTTAAGCAAAAATCAATCCCTAATTAGATTGATCCTTCCATACCATCATGTGGATGTCAAATGATTATAAGAATTTTGTTTCAATATAAATAATATAATATATTATATTTCGGTTCAAATTGGATAGCCGGAATTGGTACTTTACCTGAAGCTGTTTTGTTTTTTTACCTCCCGACTTCTTAAAAGTGAGGAATACGAACCGTGCTTAAAATCGCAAATCGAAACTTTCGTAAATAAGTACGTTTCAAGGTCCTAACCGTTTTTAACATTTTTATAATGGTCTGTGTCAATGGATGGACGCCATTAGACGTTGCGATGCCGAGTATCGTTTTTGAGATACTGCTATCTTCGGAAACTAGTAACCAAATTCAGGATCACTTTTTGAGCCACCGATTTATAGTTTATGAGGCGTACAAGGAAGTCATGTGTTGTCCACATCAGATATTTTTTTTCAAAAACTCAAACTTTGTTTAACAATTTAAATAATTCATATAGGAGCTCTCTAAAAATTTATAGATAAAAAATCTTCATATTTCGAGTAATAAGTCAACTAGCAGTTATAGAACTGATTTGTATTCTTTGCCAAATGATATTAAACTAAATGGTATAATATATCTGGTATGATTTTCTCTTCTGTCACCGCTGATACAATACCTTCTAATGAAGCCTTCTCTTTCTTTCTCCACTAGACTCTCCTCATTACCACTTCAACGGTCGGCCGAACTCCTCCATTCCAGCTCCAGCGGCTGTAGTAATGGGATACTCCGGATTTGGGAGGCTCTCGAAGAGGAGGATGACAAAAGATTTCCAGGCAGCTAATGGCCCGTGTTACCTTGATCAACTTCTACCTCCAAGTGATTGCGGATTAGATTTCTGTTTCCTCTCGCTGTTCTTTCATCCGAGTCTATTCTCTTTATTTAGAGATTTATTGCAACTGATAAAAAAAAAAATAAAAAATAAAAAAAAAATGAAAGTTTCTCATCTCAGTAATTCAGTAATTGACAGCTGTAGCATTTATAAACTCCAAATGATATTACGAATTTCTGATTTAGTTTTTTATGTTTTTAAATATTATACTTCGTAGGACAGTTTCGATTATTTCTAAAGTTGAAATTGATTGTTTCCAAGGTTTTTGACGATATTTATTTCTTGGAGTAAGAATAAAAACTGTATTATTGCTTTTCTATGGTGACCTTAGAGATTTATAGTTTTCAATCAGCTGTTCTACATTCGTCATTGTTTCAACCGTCACGAGTTTTACTGCCTGCGTTCAGAGAATGGACATGTCTCACTTCCACACTTTCTCATTATCTCACTGTCGGCATAGTAGGGTGATGTGGGGTAAGTGCGCACTAAGTTTTACGAAGTTCGACTCTACAGAATTGTATAATTTTTAGTTTTTAAGCTAGATTTTTATTCTTTTTTTTTTTTTTTTTTTTTTTTTTTTTAAGTGTCCCTTTGATGATTATGTTTAAAAATTACATTCAAGTGCCCTTTTGAAAATACAGTTTAAAAAGAAAATTATTTAGAATAATCATGTAAAAAAATTATTTTTGAAGCTAGATTTTTCCTTTTTTTTTTTTTTTTTTTTTTTTATAAATGCCTCTTTATGTTAAATATTACATTCAAGTACCGTTATGGAAACACAGTTTAAAAAAAAAAATATTTAGAATAATTATGTAAAGATTTTATTTTTGAAGCTAGATATTTCCTATTTTTTTTTTTTTAAATGTCCCTTAAGACGATTATGTTTAAATATTACATTCAAGTACCCTTATGAAAGCACAGTTAAAAAAACAAATCTATTTAGAATAATTATGTAGAGATTTTGTTTTTGAAGCTAGATTTTTCCTTTTTTTTTTTTTTTTTTTTATAAATGCCTCTTTATGTTTAAATATTACATTCAAGTACCCTTACGAAAACACAATTTAAAAAAAAAATATTTAGAATAATTATGTAAAGATTTTATTTTTGAAGCTAGATATTTCCTTTTTTTTTTTTTTTTAAATGTCCCTTAAGACGATTATGTTTAAATATTACATTCAAGTACCCTTATGAAAGCACAGTTAAAAAAACAAATCTATTTAGAATAATTATGTGAAGATTTTATTTTTGAAGCGAAATATTTTCTCTCTTTTTTTTTTTTTTAAATATCCCTTAAGATGGTTATGTTTAAATATTACATTCAAGTGCCCTTTTTGCTAGATTTTTTCTCTCTTTTTTTTTTTTTTAAATATCCCTTAAGATGGTTATGTTTAAATATTACATTCAAGTACCCTTACGAAAACACAATTTAAAAAAAAAATATTTAGAATAATTATGTAAAGATTTTATTTTTGAAGCTAGATATTTCCTATTTTTTTTTTTTTAAATGTCCCTTAAGACGATTATGTTTAAATATTACATTCAAGTACCCTTACGAAAACACAATTTAAAAAAAAAATATTTAGAATAATTATGTAAAGATTTTATTTTTGAAGCTAGATTTTTCCTTTTTTTTTTGTCGATTTTTTATAAATGTCTCTTGAACGATTATGTTTAAATATTACATTCAAGCACCCTTATGAGAACACAGATTTAAAAAAAAAAACTATTTAGAATAATTATGTAAACATTTTATTTTTGAAGCGAAATATTTTCTCTTTTTTTTTTTTTTTTAAATGTCCCTTAAGACGATTATGTTTAAATATTACATTCGAAGAACCCTTATGAAAACAGTTTAAAAAAAAAAAGTATTTAGAGTAATTATGTAAAGATTTTATTTTTGAAGCTAGATATTTCCTATTTTTTTTTTTTTAAATGTCCCTTAGATAATTATGTTTAAATATTACATTCAAGTACCCTTATGAAAGCAGAGTTAAAAAAACAAATCTATTTAGAATAATTATGTAAAGATTTTATTTTTGAAGCGAAATATTTTCTATTTTTTTTTTTTTTTTCTAAATGTCCCTTAAGACGGTTATGTTTAAATATTACATTCAAGCACCCTTACGAAAACACAATTAAAAAAAAAAAAATTGGAATAATTATGTAGAGATTTTGTTTTTGAAGCTAGATATTTCCTTTTTTTTTTTTTTTTAAATGTCCCTTAAGACGATTATGTTTAAATATTACATTCAAGTACCCTTATGAAAGCACAGTTAAAAAAACAAATCTATTTAGAATAATTATGTGAAGATTTTATTTTTGAAGCGAAATATTTTCTCTCTTTTTTTTTTTTTTAAATATCCCTTAAGATGGTTATGTTTAAATATTACATTCAAGTGCCCTTTTGAAAATACAGTTTAAAAAAAAAATGATTTAGAATAATCATGTAAAAAATTTATTTTTGAAGCTAGATTTTTCCTTCTTTTTTTTTTTTTTTTATAAATGCCTCTTGTCAAAATTTTATTTTTGAAGCTAGATTTTTTCTCTTTTTTTTTTTTTCTTTTTTAAATGTCCCTTAAGAAGATTATGTTTAAATATTACATTCAAGTACTCTTATGAAAACAGTTTAAGAAAAAAAACTTTTTAGAATAATTATTTAAACATTTTATTTTTGAAGCTAGATTTTTCTTCTTTTTTTTTTTTTTTTTTTTTTTTTTTTTTTTTTTTTTTTTTTTTTTTTTTTTTAAGTGTCCCTTTGATGATTATGTTTAAAAATTACATTCAAGTGCCCTTTTGAAAATACAGTTTAAAAAGAAAATTATTTAGAATAATCATGTAAAAAAATTATTTTTGAAGCTAGATTTTTCCTTTTTTTTTTTTTTTTTTTTTATAAATGCCTCTTTATGTTAAATATTACATTCAAGTACCGTTATGGAAACACAGTTTAAAAAAAAAAATATTTAGAATAATTATGTAAAGATTTTATTTTTGAAGCTAGATATTTCCTATTTTTTTTTTTTTAAATGTCCCTTAAGACGATTATGTTTAAATATTACATTCAAGTACCCTTACGAAAACACAATTTAAAAAAAAAATATTTAGAATAATTATGTAAAGATTTTATTTTTGAAGCTAGATTTTTCCTTTTTTTTTTGTCGATTTTTTATAAATGTCTCTTGAACGATTATGTTTAAATATTACATTCAAGCACCCTTATGAGAACACAGATTTAAAAAAAAAACTATTTAGAATAATTATGTAAACATTTTATTTTTGAAGCGAAATATTTTCTCTTTTTTTTTTTTTTTTAAATGTCCCTTAAGACGATTATGTTTAAATATTACATTCGAAGAACCCTTATGAAAACAGTTTAAAAAAAAAAAGTATTTAGAGTAATTATGTAAACATTTTATTTTTAAAGCAAAATATTTACTCTTTTTTTTCTTTTTTTTTTATAAATGTCCCTTAGATAATTATGTTTAAATATTACATTCAAGTACCCTTATGAAAGCAGAGTTAAAAAAACAAATCTATTTAGAATAATTATGTAAAGATTTTATTTTTGAAGCGAAATATTTTCTATTTTTTTTTTTTTTTCTAAATGTCCCTTAAGACGGTTATGTTTAAATATTACATTCAAGCACCCTTACGAAAACACAATTAAAAAAAAAAAAATTGGAATAATTATGTAGAGATTTTGTTTTTGAAGCTAGATATTTTCTCTTTTTTTTATAAATGTCCCTTGAACGATTATGTTTTAATATTACATTCAAGTACCCTTATGAAAGCAGAGTTAAAAAAACAAATCTATTTAGAATAATTATGTGAAGATTTTATTTTTGAAGAGAAATATTTTCTCTTTTTTTTTGTTTAAATATTCCTTAAGACGGCTATGTTTAAATATTACATTCAAGTGCCCTTTTGAAAATACAGTTTAAAAAAAAATTATTTAGAATAATCATGTAAAAAATTTATTTTTGAAGCTAGATTTTTCCTTCTTTTTTTTTTTATAAATGCCTCTTGTCAAAATTTTATTTTTGAAGCTAGATTTTTCCTCTTTTTTTTTTCTTTTTTAAATGTCCCTTAAGAAGATTATGTTTAAATATTACATTCAAGTACTCTTATGAAAACAGTTTAAGAAAAAAAACTTTTTAGAATAATTATTTAAACATTTTATTTTTGAAGCTGGATTTTTCCTTTTTTTTTTTTTTTTAATTTTTTATAAATGTCCCTTAGATCATTATGTTTAAATATTACATTGAAGTACCCTTATGAAAATACTGTTTAAAAAAAAAAATATATATTTAGAATAATCATGTAAACATTTTATTTTTGAAGCTTGATTTTTTCTCTTTTTTTTTTTTATATATGTCTCTTGAACGATTATATTTAAATATTACATTCAATTCTGCGTTTCAACTATATCCATTTTAATGAGATTGATAATTTAATTGAATAGTACTTAGTACGACATTGCCCCTGCCTTAAGGTACTACGTCTCTGGAAGACTCATTATTCAAGTAGGAGCGGCTTTGGGGCAATTGCAAAATAGTTCGGTTTCCTAAAGAGTATTACACTGGCGTACTCATGGAAAGTTAAAGCTTGTCTGAGATTCATATTTTACAATCTTCATTGAGTTATGAAAGTGGGATGTGGAATATAATCGAATAATTGTATTGAAAAAAATAATTTTTATTTTAATTCCGTCGTTGCTAGTTCGTAGTTGCCTCGACAAATCATGATAGGATGGGTAAATGTTACACCTCGCACACTTGTCACCCAACAGATGTCTGCACTTGCCCCTACTATCATGTATTGCTGGGTGACTGCAGAAAAGCATTTAAAAAATAGAAAACTGTCAAGGAAAAATGTAAATCGCAAAGTATTTTGAAGAACAGCTTCTGTAGGTTCCGCTAATGGCAAAAAAAAAAAAAAAAAAAAATGTTTAGCTTTTAACATCAATACAGGTGTACTGCTTAAGTTGAAAGACACAGTATATGCGAGACTTAATAGCAAGTTATTCAGAGAACGAGGGATAAAAATGCATTGCTAACTGCATCTGTGCATCTGAAGTGGTTGCACAAGGAAGATGAGCTCATAGTGTTTTTAAACGCAAGGCCGTTTGGTGGTGTAGCAATTACGAGAAACGTAAAAACCGCAACGTATATTTAGAGCGATGAAAACTCTTAACAGAGTCTCCGTTTATTGGTTCATAAAACTTACTTCGATTTCGCGATTCCGTATCAATCTCAATAGTCATTAATATTGTATCTTTTTTTTCAATTAATTTTCTAAAAAATCAATGAATTTTTCTGAAACAGTTCTGCATTTTAGCATCCTTATTAGTACAGAGCGGATTTTTAGTAAAATTAAAAGCTAAATAGTTAGGCCATATCGACGTCGTTTTATTGAAAAAAGGAGCGTGGTAGCTCAGTGGGTAAGGCACTCCGCTACTAATCTCAAGATCCCGGGTTCGAGATCGGCTGAGGCAGATAATTATTTATTCTGTATTCAGTCGTGGATCGACCCTGTGGGATCGGGGGACCCTCCTGGGGCTCACCCACTCTGTATAAAGTGGGTACCTTGATTGGGGGAAAAACCTGGCGGTTGAGCGTGATCTCGGCCGAATCACCTCCTTGCACAACTGTTGGCCTAGAAACAGTACGGTCCTTACCAAGTACTGAACCCAAAGACCCTTCATGGGTTGTAGTGGTACAGGTTTTTTTTTTTTTTTTTTTATTTAAAAAGGCTTAAGCGCCAAAAATTCTAAGTTTAGATTTCAATTTATTATGGGACGTAAACACCACCTCTATTGAATCCCACTCACGATATATCGAGAAATAAATTGTAAATGGTCTAAAAATGGAATATTCATGACGTAAGTACCAAATACAAAATACTCTCATTCGTCAATCTGCTCTTAACCAGTGCTAGAAGCCTTACGAAAACAACACGACAGTGCCCCTGCATATCGTTCTCGTTTGATCCAGGATAAATTATCGGGACTGCGAGGAGTAAACGTTTTGCCTCATCCTGCGTATAGCCCAGATATTGCACCATCAGATTATGGTTTGTTTAGATCAATGGCCGGGTCTTTGATAATTACGAAGACGTAAAAATTGGATGTGAAGAGTTCTATGCCTCAAAACCAAAGGAGTAGTACCGGCATGAAAAGTAGTATTCATTAATGTTTTAAGTATGTAATCTGAAATAAAGCTATACTAATCCACAAGGACTTTTGTAACAACATAGTATAAATTCACAAATCAAAGATAATACTTCCTTTAAACTGTCATTATCTTTATATAGTAACTTTGAGACTATCTGAGTAACTACTCAAGTAACTATCAAGACTGCCTTGATAAGGATAATAGTAAATTATTTTTAACGCTGTAATGATATTATTTTTATGCTTGTTAGGTGACCTAAAGGTATCAATTTTGCTTCTGTATTAATTTGCAACTGAAAACATGTTAAAAATATTATTTTGTACTGTAATAAAGTCATCAGTTGACATCCGCATGATGGTATAGAAGGATCAATCTAATTAGGGATTGATAAATTATTTGTCACTTCTATAAATTTTATTTAAAACTAGTTTCGAATGTTATACATTCATCCTCAGTTCTAAAAACACACAAAAAATTCAAAAATAAGCAATTCAAAATATAATTTAGTATAATTATACATATTAAATTAGATAAATCAGTATTATATAACATTTATTAATTTAATTAAGAGAAGAAATCAAATACATGTTGGTACTCACCAAGGTTTTAATGTCAATTCATAAATATTATATAATACTGATTTATATTAATCTAATTTAATATGTATAATAATACTAAACTATATTTTGAATTGCTTATTTTTGAATTTTTTGTGTTTTTAGAACTGAGGATGAATGTATAACATTCGAAACTAGTTTTCAATAAAACAAATTTATAGAAGTGGCAAATAATTTACCAATCCCTAATGTAATAAATTCAATAAAATATTTTGAGATGATTTTTGTTTTCAAATTCAATTTATTGTTTAATAGAAAAGTTTTATTTTTTTCAAAAATTTGTTTTTATTATGAATATGCTCTAAATGAGCTTGTAATGATTTTCATGAAAAATTGCCATTAGTTGATTACTTGATTCATGCTTAAATGATCAAAAAATTAATCTTTTTTTTTTAAATTTATTTATTGAAATTTACAACTGTATTACAATCATACAAGTAAATATGAATTAGGGACATGATAATGACTTGTGAAGGAACCACCCATTGGTAGTACTTCAATGGCTATTTTATGTTAGAAGGTCCCGTGGCCATCTTCTTTTCTGACGCCTCAGAGGATTATCAGGAATACATACATATATCAGGGTTGGTGTAGGCAAGACGTTTGGAATTAAAGGAAGTATATCTATTTTGGTTTAGATCTGCAATAAATGGCATCTTGATGTCTTTGCGGATTATATCATTTGTGACCTAATTAAGGAATATTAAGGATTTTTCGAAGGATTTTGGATTGTAAGGATTGGATACGGGAGGAGTTTGATTAAAGTTGGGGTGATTAACGCTAACGACGATTACCCCAGTCAGTGATTAAATACTTATATCTAAAAGACTTATTTTCAAATTAATCTTAATTTTTTTTAAAACAAAAAAGATAAGTAATATTGTCTGGTTTTATGTTTTATTTTATCAGTGAGTTGAGAGACAACGATAAACGTAAATAGACAAACTTCAAACGCTTTTCTTGTAAAATTTCACTTTTTCGTATCGCGACACTCTTCTTCCTAGCCAACGATATGTTGTGCTGTATCTGCATTTATGTGAGCTTATGTTTTTCTGTCCTGATGATTCCTGAACTGAACTGACGAAACGTTGACTGGTTAGTTATTAATTATAATATATGAGAGACTCGTAGATTTGGATTTTGGAATCATTAAACTTCAAATATATTTATGCATTAAATTAAGATCTTTGTATCCTTATGATTTGGTATCCTTCCTACATTCTGAAACTCTCACATCCTCCGGCCACGTAGCCAGGAGCAGACGTCATGACTGTTACTTTCTCATCCTGGGATCTCTTGTGGGAAAACTGGCCCCGTTGATGAGTCCAGTCGGGAAACCGTGACTCTTCTTCAGAAGCGAATTCTCCACGGTGGCCTGAACCCGAAATAGACATCCGTGAGTACGCCACCACCAGCGGAGCAAGGAAATGTCAAACCGTGGCTTCTCTTTTCTACGAACTTTAGGAAATCTGAAAGCCTTTTGCCGAAAAGAAGGGAATTACTATTGTGATCTTAGGAAGCAACGTCATCTATCAGTAGCTTTAAAAGATTTAATTAGGGATTGATAAATTATTTGCCACTTCTATAATTTTGTTTTTATTGAAAACTAGTTTTGAATGTTATACATTCATATTCAGTTCTAAAAACATAACAAAAATCCCAAAATAAGCAATTCAAATTACAATTAGATATTACCGTTTACCTATAAACTCCCCACCTTTCTTCCATTGCTAGTTCAGTGCGAGAACGAACCAAAGCAACCTTTTGTATTTGATATATCCTTGGTAATTACCAACATGTATTTGATTTCTTGTCTTAATTAAATTCATAATTCATAAATGTTTTATAATACTAATTTATATTACTCTTAATTTAATATTTATAATAATACCAAACTGTATTTTGAGTTGCTTATTTTTGAATTTGTGTGTGTTTTTAGAACTGAAGATTAAGTTTATAACATTCGAAACCAGTTTTCAATAAATACAAAATTATAGAAGTGGCATATAATTTATCAATTCCCAATTAGATTGATTTCTTGTGTCACGTGATATTCCAGTTTCTGATTTGAGGTTAGTAGGATATGAACAATAATTTTAATATCAATAATCTGGCAATCCATCTTAACGATTCAATTTTTTTTTCATTTCGAAGTTAACCTAAAACTCAAGTATTCATCAGACCAAACAGCAACTGATCACCTCTTTTTAATACCTTAGCCTATTATCAAATTAGGTTGGCATTAAATCTGACTGCGATAAAAAATGCCTTACTGGAGTTAATTTCAAAGATAAGCGGTTATGACTTTCCAATAAAATTTAAATTCGTAACATAATATTTTCTTAAATTCAAAAAATAACAATTTAAACACAATAAAAAAAAAATCTGATGTGGACAACACATTACTTCCTTGTACGCCTATTAAACTATAAATCGGTGGCTCAAAAAGTGATCCTGAATTTGGTTACTAGTTTCCGAAGATCGTAATATCTCAAAAACAACACTCGGCGTCGCAACATCCATCTATTGACAAACACAAATAGGGAGGAAAACCAGTATTTTACACTCAATTTTAACACTTAAAACAAGTAATAAAAATGTTTAATTGGATTGGAAACCAAATTGCGATTGTAACCTTTATTACCGAAACATATGATTTAGGTATTTAATTTAAATATAATTTTTGATGTAAGCTTATTATGACCTGCAAGTAAAGTACCCTTTTCGGCTCACCAATTTTAACCAAAATATAGTAAATACATTCACATAATTATAAAAGTCCTATTTACCAAATTTGAGATGTTTTACATTATATTTTAATATAATTTTTGATGAAAGTCGAATATGACCTTCAAGTAAAGTACCTTTTTCGGCTCACCAATTTTAACCAAAATATAGTAAATACATTCACATCATTATAAAAGTCCTATTTACCAAATTTGAGATGTTTTACATTATATTTTAATATAATTTTTGATGAAAGTCGAATATGACCTTCAAGTAAAGTACCTTTTTCGGCTCACCAATTTTAACCAAAATATAGTAAATACATTCACATCATTATAAAAGTCCTATTTACCAAATTTGAGATGTTTTACATTATATTTTAATATAATTTTTGATAAATGTTTACTATGACCTTCAAGTAAAGTACCTTTTTCGGCTCACCAATTTTAACCAAAATATAGTAAATACATTCACATCATTATAAAAGTCCTATTTATCAAATTTGAGATGTTTTGCATTATATTTTAACATAATTTTTGATAAATGTTTACTATGACCTTCAAGTAAAGTACCTTTTTCGGCTCACCAATTTTAACCAAAATATAGTAAACACATTCATATCGATATAAAAGTCCTGTTTAACAAATTTGAGATGTTTTACATTATATTTTAACATAATTTTTGATAAATGCTTACTATGACCTTCAAATAAAGTACCTTTTTCGGCTCACCAATTTTAACCAAAATATAGTAAATACATTCACATCATTATAAAAGTCCTATTTACCAAATTTGAGATGTTTTACATTATATTTTAATATAATTTTTGATAAATGTTTACTATGACCTTCAATAAACTGCCGCTTCCGGTTTTCAAATTTACACCAAAATCTAATATGGTATTTAAATCGATATATAATTTATAAATACTAAATTTGAGAAGTTTTGTATTATATTTTAATATAATTTTTGATGGAAATCAATTGTAATCTTCAACTAAAGTACCTTTTTCGGCTCACCAATTTTAACCAAAATATAGTAAATACATTCTCATCATTATAAAAGTTCTATTTACCAAATTTTGAGATGTTTTACATTATATTTTAATATAATTTTTGATGAAAGTCGAATATGACCTTCAAATAAAGTACCTTTTTCGGCTCACCAATTTTAACCAAAATATAGTAAACACATTCATATCGATATAAAAGTCCTGTTTAACAAATTTGAGATGTTTTACATTATATTTTAACATACTTTTTGATAAATGCTTACTATGACCTTCAAATAAAGTACCTTTTTCGGGTCACCAATTTTAACCAAAATATAGTAAATACATTCTCATCATTATAAAAGTTCTATTTACCAAATTTTGAGATGTTTTACATTATATTTTAATATAATTTTTGATGAAAGTCGAATATGACCTTCAAGTAAAGTACCTTTTTCGGCTCACCAATTTTAACCAAAATCTAGTAAACACATTCATATCGATATAAAAGTCCTGTTTAACAAATTTGAGATGTTTTACATTATATTTTAACATAATTTTTGATAAATGTTTACTATGACCTTCAAGTAAAGTACCTTTTTCGGCTCACCAATTTTAACCAAAATATAGTAAATACATTCACATCATTATAAAAGTCCTATTTATCAAATTTGAGATGTTTTGCATTATATTTTAACATAATTTTTGATAAATGTTTACTATGACCTTCAAGTAAAGTACCTTTTTCGGCTCACCAATTTTAACCAAAATATAGTAAATACATTCACATCATTATAAAAGTCCTATTTATCAAATTTGAGATGTTTTGCATTATATTTTAACATAATTTTTGATAAATGTTTACTATGACCTTCAAGTAAAGTACCTTTTTCGGCTCACCAATTTTAACCAAAATATAGTAAATACATTCACATCATTATAAAAGTCCTATTTATCAAATTTGAGATGTTTTGCATTATATTTTAACATAATTTTTGATAAATGTTTACTATGACCTTCAAGTAAAGTACCTTTTTCGGCTCACCAATTTTAACCAAAATATAGTAAATACATTCACATCATTATAAAAGTCCTATTTATCAAATTTGAGATGTTTTGCATTATATTTTAACATAATTTTTGATAAATGTTTACTATGACCTTCAAGTAAAGTACCTTTTTCGGCTCACCAATTTTAACCAAAATATAGTAAACACATTCATATCGATATAAAAGTCCTGTTTAACAAATTTGAGATGTTTTACATTATATTTTAACATAATTTTTGATAAATGCTTACTATGACCTTCAAATAAAGTACCTTTTTTGGGTCACCAATTTTAACCAAAATATAGTAAATACATTCTCATCATTATAAAAGTTCTATTTACCAAATTTTGAGATGTTTTACATTATATTTTAATATAATTTTTGATGAAAGTCGAATATGACCTTCAAGTAAAGTACCTTTTTCGGCTCACCAATTTTAACCAAAATCTAGTAAACACATTCATATCGATATAAAAGTCCTGTTTAACAAATTTGAGATGTTTTACATTATATTTTAACATAATTTTTGATAAATGTTTACTATGACCTTCAAGTAAAGTACCTTTTTCGGCTCACCAATTTTAACCAAAATATAGTAAATACATTCACATCATTATAAAAGTCCTTTTTATCAAATTTGAGATGTTTTGCATTATATTTTAACATAATTTTTGATAAATGTTTACTATGACCTTCAAGTAAAGTACCTTTTTCGGCTCACCAATTTTAACCAAAATATAGTAAATACATTCACATCATTATAAAAGTCCTATTTATCAAATTTGAGATGTTTTGCATTATATTTTAACATAATTTTTGATAAATGTTTACTATGACCTTCAAGTAAAGTACCTTTTTCGGCTCACCAATTTTAACCAAAATATAGTAAATACATTCACATCATTATAAAAGTCCTATTTATCAAATTTGAGATGTTTTGCATTATATTTTAACATAATTTTTGATAAATGTTTACTATGACCTTCAAGTAAAGTACCTTTTTCGGCTCACCAATTTTAACCAAAATATAGTAAATACATTCACATCATTATAAAAGTCCTATTTATCAAATTTGAGATGTTTTGCATTATATTTTAACATAATTTTTGATAAATGTTTACTATGACCTTCAAGTAAAGTACCTTTTTCGGCTCACCAATTTTAACCAAAATATAGTAAACACATTCATATCGATATAAAAGTCCTGTTTAACAAATTTGAGATGTTTTACATTATATTTTAACATAATTTTTGATAAATGCTTACTATGACCTTCAAATAAAGTACCTTTTTCGGCTCACCAATTTTAACCAAAATATAGTAAATACATTCACATCATTATAAAAGTCCTATTTACCAAATTTGAGATGTTTTACATGATATTTTAATATAATTTTTGATAAATGTTTACTATGACCTTCAATAAAGTGCCGCTTCTGGTTTTCAAATTTACACCAAAATCTAATATGGTATTTAAATCGATATATAATTTATAAATACTAAATTTGAGAAGTTTTGTATTATATTTTAATATAATTTTTGATGGAAATCAATTGTAATCTTCAACTAAAGTACCTTTTTCGGCTCACGAATTTTAACCAAAATATAGTAAACACATTCATATCGACATAAAAGTGCTGTTTACCAAATTTGAGATGTTTTACATTATATTTTAATATAATTTTTGATAAATGTTTACTATGACCTTCAAGTAAAGTACCTTTTTCGGCTCACCAATTTTAACCAAAATATAGTAAATACATTCACATCATTATAAAAGTCCTATTTATCAAATTTGAGATGTTTTGCGTTATATTTTAACATAATTTTTGATAAATGTTTACTATGACCTTCAAGTAAAGTACCTTTTTCGGCTCACCAATTTTAACCAAAATATAGTAAACACATTCATATCGATATAAAAGTCCTGTTTAACAAATTTGAGATGTTTTACATTATATTTTCACATAATTTTTGATAAATGCTTACTATGACCTTCAAATAAAGTACCTTTTTCGGCTCACCAATTTTAACCAAAATATAGTAAATACATTCACATCATTATAAAAGTCCTATTTACCAAATTTGAGATGTTTTACATGATATTTTAATATAATTTTTGATAAATGTTTACTATGACCTTCAATAAAGTGCCGCTTCTGGTTTTCAAATTTACACCAAAATCTAATATGGTATTTAAATC
Source organism: Rhaphigaster nebulosa (assembly GCA_948150685.1). Lineage (NCBI taxonomy): Eukaryota > Metazoa > Arthropoda > Insecta > Hemiptera > Pentatomidae > Rhaphigaster > Rhaphigaster nebulosa. The sequence goes on along the minus strand of OX411312.1, from coordinate 6,629,603 downwards.
GATATATAATTTATAAATACTAAATTTGAGAAGTTTTGTATTATATTTTAATATAATTTTTGATGGAAATCAATTGTAATCTTCAACTAAAGTACCTTTTTCGGCTCACGAATTTTAACCAAAATATAGTAAACACATTCATATCGACATAAAAGTGCTGTTTACCAAATTTGAGATGTTTTACATTATATTTTAATATAATTTTTGATGAAAGTCGAATATGAACTTCTAGTAAAGTATCGCTTCCGGTACTTCTGGACGACGAACCTCTTTCTTATTCTTAAAAGTATTAGTTTCCGTCTCACTTTGTTGTGTTTGAAGACATTATGGTATAATAGCATTCACCGATACACTCAATATCAGTTTGAATAAGGAAATAAAACCTGTTATGCTCCCTTTTTTGTAACGAACTGATATTTGTAGGCCCGGTTAAACAAGAATGAGAGTGTTTTTTTTATTTTTTTACACCGTACAATAAGCGCCTTTTTGATATAATATTCAATTATAACAATAAAATCAAGCAGATAATTCAGTAAATAATATTATAGTATTTTATAATAAAATAATGCTAAAATATATCATATTGCCTTTTTCTTTTCAGCGAACAGAAGAGATAAGAGTCGAGTTTTATATATTAAATTTTTAGTAGGAAACTTTTAGCTTAGGTTTTAATTTTATGTTCGGATATTGTCTTCAAAAGTAGGTAATAAATGTTCTTTTGATGCTATAAAACCTGCATCACGTAAAGGGTATTAAATGACGGATAACAAAGAAAATGTTTTATTGCCTCCTATAAAAGAAAACTACCTGTTTTTAATTCTCTTCTTTATTCACCATTATTTATTTGTTGTCTTTATTATAAATTAAAAAAAAAAAAAATTTTTTTGTAAGAAACTTTACTTAATTTTAAAACGATATCTGAGGGCTTAGAATTGGTTTGTTTCATGGCTTGGGGGCGTAAAGAAGCTTGGTCATCATAGGCCGTTCTTTTTATTATATAATTAATTATATAAAACATATAATATTTAATATATAATATATTTCACAATTCACAAATTGGAAGGAAAAAACAATGAAAAATATAATATAATATATAAATTGAAATGACCAGGATACTATATTAAATTATAGAGATCAATTCACAATTTGAAAGAAATTAATGACCGCATTTAAGGAATTTTTTATAAGTAGAAAGACACCCAATTAATAATGCCAAAAACTGGTCGGTTAAACTTGATAACCGGTTTTTTAGTAGCGAATAACCGGCTTTTATCGTTTTTTTTACACTATCGGTTATAATCGTTTTGTTTTAATCCAAAAACTGGAGAAAAATACGAGAAAAAATCTCACTAATGGGGAGGAAAACTAGTATTTTACACTCAATTTTAAGACTTAAAACAAGTAATAAAAATGTTTAATTGTATTGGAAAACGAATTGCGTTTGTAACCTTTATTACCGAAACAAATGATTTCTCTTTTAATTTAAATATAATTTTTGATGAAAGTCTAATATGATCTTCAAGTAAAGTACCGCTTCCGGTTTTCCAATTTAGACCAAAATCTAGTATTTTATTTAAATCAATATATAAGTTATAAATTCCAAATTTGAGAAGTTTTGTAAAGTATTTTAATATAATTTTTGATGGAAATCAATTATGACCTTCAAGTAAAGTACCACTTCCGGTGATCAAGCAGTGACCAAAAAGGGAGGTTCACAACTAGATTTTACAACAATCGTAAATACAAAATTTTAACTTTCTACGGCTAACTGTTTTTGAGTTATGCGAAATAAGAACGTACGTACGTACAGACGCCATGACGAAACTAGTCAAAATGGATTCAGGGATGGTCAAAATGGATATTTCCGTCGAAATCTGAAAACCGGAAATTTTCGCGACTACAATACTTCCTTTATTTCGTACAAGGAAGTAAAAAAATAATTGTATGATACTTTACCTTGAAGCCGCCTTATCAGTACTGCTGTGATGAGATAAAACATCCTAACCCCAAATCATTTTTTTTTTTAATACTTCCTTGTATTGTACGCGAATCGCCATTAAAAAACTAATCTCTCATTGTGCTCAAAATGTACGAACATTTAAGGACAACATATGGATAGATATTTTAATACCAATTTCATGGACAAAGTAATCTTCTCCAGAGCATAACTACAAAAAAAGCGCTCTCTAAATTTACTCTTCGGCATCTTAGAGAAGAAAGAACAATCGAAGAGTGGGGATGACCTGATGGACTTTTATAAATTGGCGAGGAGTAACAAAGAAGCATGAAGATGGATCTCTCTAGTTTTATTTTATTTTTTTTTTCTAGTTTTTGCTCTCATTGAACACTCTCCTAAGCCTCACGTGTACGAAGTGACAATTTTCTGTCGGGGTGGAACGGATACAATCATGGCCTTGGTTTTCGACCACACTATTCATTCTACGCATAATTTAATGTTCTTTAATTTATTATAATATAAATTTTTCGATTTAATGCGTTGTTTAGGAATTATATGCGAAGAAACAAAATAAATCATAAAATTTCGAGGTTTTTTAGCTGCCAAAAGTTCTTCCAAGGTCATCCGTGTTAGCATTTTCACCATATTTACAATTAAAAAAAATAAAACCTTCTACCCCACCTTTTGCATAATAGACCACTTCCCCTCTTCTGACTGGTCTTTAAGGTATCTGAGTATTTTAAGTATTGAAAATAAAAGAGCTCGAAAATTAATTTTAGAAAAAATAGTAGAAAATTTTTTAGAGTTCAACACCTGAAGAGAGTTGAAATAAAAGTTGGCTAATTTCCCACAATTATTTATACAGGATAGTCTTCAATTGAAATTCTGAGTTTTCTTAATAAAAATTGTAATATTGTAATATATATATATATATATATATGTATATATTTCTTTTATTTGCTTTCTATGTGTATTTCTTTCTGTTTTCTACTGATCAGTTGTTTGAATATAATCATCTCAGCTGTTGTTATGTTACCTCCTTTTGCCTTCGGTATGTGATTAGATGTCTTGGAGTCATGTGCTGCTGTCTCTGGTCGTTGCGTCTTTCTGGACGGTTGATGTGAGATGTGCTTTATTTGATCTTCATAGATGTGATTTTTTTGGTGTATTTCCTGGGTTAGTTGTTTCGCGGTATTTTAGAGACTTGAGATTTTGAATTTTATGAATCTTCCAAATGTTTTCTTGTAATTAATTTATGTCTCTTTTTGAGTTTTTGCTCTTTTATATTTATATTATTGTAGAGAAACGATACTTAAATTAAAAATATTTGAACGAAAACAATACATCATCAGAAAGGGCAGCCAGGTCAGAAAAACTGAAGATGTTTTGGAAAGTTGAGGAATCTGAAAGCCATATTTCTAGCTAATATCCCGAAGACTTAAATGCATAAAGACTGATTAAAGTGCTCCATTGTGGGCGTAAACTATAAATAAATATATTATTAACAATAAAGGCAGGCTACTTTTATTTCACCACTTTATTTATTATGATGCAAATTTTCGGCCTACAAGCCATCCTCAGGCATCTCTGTAAAAAAAAAACCATTTAGTTCAATTCTTAACAAATCACAAAATTAATTATACTTAAATATTCTAATAAATAAATAGATTATTAACATTAATATCTGGTAACATATATTTAGTGATTAGTATTTCTAGTGTAAAATGTCTCGAAGCTGCCGAGAAAAAAATACTTACGAATTGGATACTCGCCTCTGTGTTTATTCGGCCTTAGTTACACTGCTGAATACTGTCACTTATCTTTTTAAATTTAAAAATACCAGATAAACGTTGGACGATAGAGGTGTGTCCTGTTTCTTATATTAACAAAAGGAAAGTATGTTTTGAAATCCTTTGTGAAAACTTTGTAACGTGGAAAAAGTTGAAAGAATTCCATGGAGCTTTTAGGTCATGTTGCCAGAGATGACGAAGTTTGACAAAGTGAATAAACTCCCCGTAACGATGTCGCTTTTAGCTTTCTTTCAAGCCCCCTTCAGCTATAGTTATTTATTATATAGCATTTTTTATTAATCTTGCTTTTACTTAAAAAAAAAAAAAAAAATCTTGACTGTGATAAATTCGTAATAAAAGTGTATTTCATCCAACTTGTTTGCCATGTTTAAAAGTAATTTGCTATCTGGTTTATATTGTCTTTTTTTTTTACTTCGTTGTACGAAGTAAAGGAAGTATTGTATTCGAAAAATTTTCGGTTTTCAGATTTCAACGGAAATATCCATTTTGACCATCCCTGAATCCATTTTGACTAGTTTCGTCGTGGCGTCTGTACGTACGTACGTACGTATCTCGCATAACTCAGAAACTGTTAGCCGTAGAAAGTTGAAATTTTGTATTTAGGATTGTTGTAAAACCTAGTTGTGAACCTCCCTTTTTGGTCACTGCTTGATCACCGGAAGTGGTACTTTACTTGAAGATCATAATTAATTTCCATCAAAAATTATATTAAAATACTTTGCAAAACTTCTCAAATTTGGTATTTATAACTTATATATTGATTTAAATAACATACTAGATTTTGGTCTAAATTGGAAAACAGGAAACGGTACTTTACTTATATAGCCATATTAGACTTTCATAAATAATTATATGAAAATATAATGTAAAACATCCCAAATTTTGTAAATAGGGCTTTTATATTGATGTGAATGTATTTAATATATTTTGGTTAAAATTGGTGAGCCGAAAACTGTACTTTACTTGAAGGTCATAATAAGCTTACATCAAAAATTATATTTAAATTAAATACATAAATCATATGTTTCGTTAATAAAGGCTATAAACGCGATTTGGTTTCCAATCCAATTAAACATTTTTATTACTTGTTTTAAGCGTTAAATTTGAATGTAAAATACTGGGTTTCCTCCCCATTTGTGAGATCAACAAGTCTGCTGCAGGAGAATAAGATATTATTTAAGTGGGTTTTTCCGGTAAAATGTCGTAACTCTCGATTTGCAATGCTTTATCCAGTGATATTGACAGTTTTAATGTTGTCACCGAACACGAAGAAGTCTCTTGGAAACTAGTTATCTACTGAAGGAAAACGACATATAATAACGGGATAGGACCTCCAGAAACAAGATTGTGTCTCTGTGTATGCGGGTCTTTGGAAACTAGTATCCAAATTCAGGATCACCTTTTGAGCCGCCGATTTAAAGTTTAATAGTATAAGGAAGTCACGTGTTGTCCACATCAGATATTTTTTTTTTGTTTTAATCTCCTTGGGAATATTTTTTATTTTTGTCCTTCATATCCTTTAGCAATAAATCTAAATAGAAACACTTATGATTTCGCTCCTTTGCAAGAAGAATACCTTCATTCAAAATTGGCAGTTTCTGTGATTACAACTTTGAAATTTTCATTTTATCTATGTAAAGGGAGAAGAATATTTAAAAGCTTAATCTTTAATTAGTATTGAAGTATCATGTCCCTAGATATGGATTTAAAGATAAAACTAAAGTTAGATTTAACTAAAAGATAAAACTCGTGTTATAATTATTTCAAAGGAGCGAAATGTTAGGTTTTCGATAATAAAGTAACTTTTAAAAATCCGGTGCGGTGCGCGCATCACACAACTTTCTCTTATCACCCTATAATAATAATCTTTTTAACATAAATACTACTTGCAATATTCTGAGCAGCATCCACTTATTTACGTCTTTTCTCACAAAAATACAATAGAATAATTTTTATAACGATTGAAGTACGACATTTTTGTGCAGTACAGTTTCAAGTTGAAGATATAGTTTACAATTTGCCATTTAATTTCAATATAAACATTTACTTTCCATTGAGTATTATCAAAGTTAATGGCTTAGTAATTTCTACTTTTATATTATTACATTTTCACAGAGCGTATGCTGAGAACAGGATGTGACTTTCCTTCTAGGGTCTAATGTTGTAGTCCCTAAAGGATATGCTGTATCTTAGCCAATGCTGCTCTAGTTTAGATATATTGTTTTAATTTTTTTCTTTAGAATTTTTAATTACCTTTCTTATGATCTTATAAATACAGTCGGACTTCTGTATATCGAACTTCCATGTATCGTAAATCTCTACATATCGAATATATATATATATATATATTTATTATTAATACATGTCCTTATTAAATTATAAAAGCACATTTGTAAAAAAATCTTCAATCACAAATGTAATTTGTACAATTTTCAAATAAGTGCTATTGATCGTTAGTTTTGTTCTTCTTTAGCTCTAAAAAATTGTCTTTGGAACTTCTTTAACCCTAAAGAATAGCTGTAATTGTTTTTAGCATGAAAAGAGTGTAAAATTGTAATCTTTCTATATATCGAAATTTCCAATATCGATTTTTTTTCAAAGAACCTTCATGTTCGATGTATAGGGAGGGTTCGGCTGTAACTTACTATAAAATGCTTAATTTTGAGTTATGCGCTAGTAAAATTTTCTTTTCGTCATGATATGAAAAGTTAAACGGATTTATCAAAATCATTAGAGCCGTTTTCGAGAAAATTATTTAACGTTGCTGGAGGAATGAGGAGCTAGAGTGGGTGACATGAGCTTCGAAAGTAAGTCTCGTCCTGGACACTCTCAATCATCGAACTGTTCGCTCAGAGATGGTTTAATGGAAACTGTAAATAATTAGAGATTCTAATAGAGCTAGATCGATGAGAGACAAGGTCGCGAACTTGCCTTCACATAATGTGCTCAATGTGCTCAATTGGCACATCGTGTTCTGCCAATTTGCCTGGGTTCTGTTCCCTGTCAGCTACTAATTTCCTTCGGCACATGACTACTCTTCTACTGCTAGCTCTAGCTCTAGCCATCAAATATTTCCATTTATAGCTCTTCTGCGTCGGAAGGGTCGGTAGTTTAGAAATGTAGTAATATTTAATAGCTGAATCTGAATTTATCTTATTCCGTTTTCCTTTCTTTGTTGGAAATAATAAAGTAAAAAGTCGTAAAACTGTAACGAAGGCATTACGGCTAATCGATAATCCAGGTAATATGGGTAATTAGCAAAACAAAATCCTTAAATTAGCCTACGTACCGTTTATTACGATAGAAACTATATCTGGAGAATCTACTTCAGCGTCCTCTGTCACTATAGTAAACCTTTATTAAATTTAACGAAAATCATTTTATTACCATAACACAGACCAACGATGAAAAAACTTTTTTACTGAAAATACCTTATTCCTATAGTTTTTAGGGTGTTGAATCCAAATATGATATTTAAAAAAGCTGTATCACCCACAATTTTAACTATTAGGGCTGTTCAATTCTTTAAAAATGGCTTAATTCAATAAATTATAATTTAAAATGTGAAGAAATTGTGCTTTTTTAATATCATATTTGGATTCAGCACCCTAAAAACTATAGGAATAAGATATTTTCAGTACATAAGTTTTTTCATCGTTGGCCTGTGCAATCGGAGTTAGATGAACAAGATGATGAAGAATTCCAATGTTTTACAGAAAATGTAGAGCCTAAACTGTTTACTCAAATCGAACTTAACGACTTGGATAGGGACCATGGCTTATGATGTAACATAATCTTTCATAAATTCATACATAGTTATGGTCTTGCTGTCAAATTTAAAAAATTATGGTACAGCTTACAATCGGGACGCCTTATCAGTGACCCATGCCGAAGTTACCCGAAGGTTGTCGGATTACCACTCTCTAGCGCCTTTTGTGTTAACTAACTGCTTTGTATTCAATTCTATAATTCGTATTCCTTAGAATTATTAAAATGATTAATGCTTTAATTAGATATTATCTAAAAGTATTAGTTCTGTCGACTCATGATGGTCTGGGGAAGTTGTAGTAATAATTTAAAGCAGTAATAATTTGAAGTACGGTAAGGCCCCGGCCGGGGGTTTTTATATCTCTTGAGCGAGCGAATGGAGCGGAAGTCGATAGCACTAATAATTTTAAATGATATCTAATTAAAGCAGTAGTAATTGTAATAATTCCCATGAATACGAACGTTAGAATTGAAAACAAAGCAATTAGTTAGCAGAAATGGCGCTAGAGAGTGGTGCGGTGACCTTCGGGTAAGTTCGGCAGGGACCAGTGATAATGCGTCCCGATTGTAAACTTGTAAAAAAATTAATATCTAATGCGAACATTAAATTTACAAGCTGTTTAAAAATCTTATCCGTATAAAGAAAGGCGGAATGAAAGTGATTTTACTGTACTTGGAAAAGCCATGCCGTTTTTAATTTCGACTTAATCGTTTTCATAAATGCTCCTTATATATCAAATGATAGGGGCACTGACAATCTTATTTAACATGCTATGAGCGACTCAGTATAAGTACTGCCGTATCTTGGCAATTAAATGCGATGGCGCTGCCTTTGGTAAGATGGCGCAACTTTATTTTATTTTACTAACATGAAACATTTATAAAAAAAAATCACACTTCCTCACAACTGTTTTTAAAATTTAAAAATAAATAAAAAATGATTAAATTGAAATAAACTAAAGCAAGTAAACAAAGACTTGGCTCATTGAAACCTCATGCACACACCTGTGAGTTGACAAAACAATATGGCGAATATTTACGAATGCCATCTCCTAGCCGAGTGACACTTCATTTAGCACACAATCAGGTCTGTTATTTGACTTTCTTCTATTATGATATTTAGCATGCTATTGTTGAAACACAAAGAATAGCATGCTAAATGAGAGATCTTGATTACTCCTAATATCATTATCCCTTACAATCAGTTTTAACATCATTTACTATTTCAAATTTATATTCTTGTAATCCCAATATATTTATTCACCTCATTTCTATTTTTTTTTTTTTCTTAGCCCTGATACTAGGCCGAAACATCGGCATATATTAAACAGTAAAATTCATTACCGTGTGCTTTATTTCTGATCGCACCTGCCAACGATACACTTGAATTTATCAAAGGTCAACAATATTACTACGTTATTATTATTATATTATTAGAACTTAATTATCTTTTTTTTATATATATTTTTTTTTTATTTTTAGTTCTCATTACTTAATCAGAATATTTAATATTTAACGCTCAGATTTATCGGTTGTAAAACTGTTTATGATATCTAGAATATTGTCAGTATCCTTTTTGATACCTTCTCAGGTGGAATATTGAATTGATATTTGAATTCATTTTCATATTGTGAGCTACTCACTTGTAAGTGGGCTTTGTCAAGTCCCCGAGTCTCTGATATTACGATGGCGATATTGTCACCTATACATCCTTCTTAGGCGCCCCCTCCCCTCCCATATCCTTCTATGTCCTTATTGCACCTTAGTCGACGGTAATAGAATAGAAGAAGAACATTATTCTGGGACTATGTCCCTTAAGAAAAACACAATCGAACAAATAAAACAGAAACAATATCTGGTCATAAGAATACAAAATAAAAATCAATCAATGTTTAGCCTGTCCGTTCGTAGGGTTGATGTTTTATATTATATCATGTGTAACTTCATGATCACCCATATGTAATAAAATATAAATTGCAAATTACTTGAAAAACTTAAAACGTTAAAATAAAAAAAATAAACCCGACTATGTTATAACCATATTAATCCGTCCATATTAAGACTACTTAAGAATGTTAAGAGTTGACATCCGCATGATGGTATAGAAGGATCAATCTAATTAGGGATTGATAAATTATTTGCCACTTCTATAATTTTGTTTTATTGAAAACTAGTTTCGAATGTTATACATTCATCTTCAGTTCTAAAAACACACAAAAAATTCAAAAATAAGCAATTCAAAGTATAGTTTAGTATTATTCAAATTCACCAACCTTAGTGAGTACCAACATGTATTTCATTTCTTGTCTTAATTAAATTCATAATTCATAAATGTTTTATTATACTGATTTATGTTACTAATTTAATATGTATAATAATACCAAACTATATTTTGAATTTTTGTATGCTTTTAGAAATGAAGATGAATGTATAACATTCGAAACTAGTTTTCAATAAAACCAAATTATAGAAGTGGCAAATAATTTATCAATCCTTAATTATTTTAACGATAAAGTTTTTGTTAAACGGGTGAATATAATTTTCTTTTCTCACTCTCTTTATTATTTTTTGTTTTATTATATTTACATTATTTTTGATTTGATTTTGTTTATTTCAATATGGCGAACCAGAATCGTTATTTTTATTATTATTTTTTTTTTTTTGCTTTCTATTCTATTCTATTTTACGCTTTCCTGCTCCAAATATTTTGATCAAAAAGTTTGAGTCGTGATTGTATAGCTATTTTCTAATTAGAGTTAATTTTGGTTATAATTTTATGATATATATAAATAAATAAATGGATAGATAGATAGACAGATAGATAGTTTATTGGAGTTGACATACATCGCTTTAGCCATGTATTGCTTTAGCCATCTGGCCCATTTGGTGTTAATGTTATTAGTATCGGTTAACGCAATCTTAAAGTAAATATACATATGCTTCTATGTAAATAAATATATTCTATATATATATATATATATATATATATATATATATATATATATATATATATATATATATAAATAAATTGCCATTTTTTGATATAATTAACTTTTACGATATAATATTTTACAATATCATGATAATATATGACAATAATAATATATATCAATAATAAGCTAACGAAAATTTTCACAATAAGCAAAATAAATATTGCTTAATATTAAAAAAAAAAAAAAAATGCTCTTGTGCTCAGATATACCGTGTTCGAGAAAGTAAAGATTGGCTAGAAAGTGCGGACAACTTTAAAAGGTCACCTGCGCTTAAGCGCCTTTGCCATTTAGCGGAGAAAAGGTTTTAAAGCTTTTTATGTGCGGTTCTCTGGTGTACTTCTGTCGGCTTTCTCTATAACTGTTTCCAACAAACACACAGTTATAAAAATATCAATCCATTCAATGTTTCCATAAAAAACAAATATCGTGGTTTTATTCAAATAAATTACTCTGAAAATTGATGTAAATAAACCCTCTAATTATTTGTAAAATAATATATTTAATTGAATATCCGTCTATATGAGGGGAAAAATTTATATATAAGACAGATTTCAACATTATAACAAAATTTAATTTAATAAAAACAAACTATTTTAACTACTAATATATATTTGAAATGAACTAAATTATAATTCTTCCATAATTAAATAATCGCGTAACTAACTTTATGATGTCAATATAAAACAAATAAAATAAAAATTACACAAAAATGAATTAAAAACTTGTTCGAATGTTTCAAATTTTGTAGGACATTTTTCTAATTTAGTTGGAAATTAGTTGGGGTGGCCGAGCGGGCTAAGGCGCTTGCAATAGGTAATCAAAGTTAAGCAACGTCGAGCGTGTTTAGTACTTGGATGGGTGACCGCCCAGATTTAGGTGACCGCCTACCGGGGAAAATCCATGTGGCCTGCCACTATCCCCCTCCCCCGGGTATGTGAGACCCGTCAGTCTACTGGAGGCTACTCACACAGACCGGGCGTAGGAGTGATGACCCTACCCAGTGTATCTTAATTGTGAATCGCGTTGTGGTTTTGCAGGACATAAAATAGCCGCCCAGAGGTTTGGTCCATGGACGGTCTGTCTCGGGGAAAGAAATATAGATCCTCGTGCGCCTGCTGACTCCGAACAGCCATACTCCGTGGATCTAGACCGATTTGTCACTGTCCTTGAACCCGAGTGAGTCGGTGGGAAGGACACTGCCGAATTGGCCCCAAAGGGACCGGTTATATAAATGGCCAGCCTGCCGCTGCACCATGGTAACCATGGTTAGCAGCCACGTGAGGTTGGGTGACCCCTCCAGGCTGTAGAGCCAAAAAAAAAAAATTATATATATATATATATATATATATATATATATATATATATATATATAGTGATCAAGTTCTGTAATTATTTTTTCTTAGTCTGATAGGAATAAATGAATGTTTGAAAAATAAGTTTAGGCCATGTTTAGAAAACCTATGTTAAGCTGCTATATACTATATACCTATACACCTATTTAGGTACTAAAGATATTTTATACCTATATAGTATATACCTATATACTGTATATCACTGTAATTTAATGTCACTGATTATTTTATTCGTTTTTTTTTTTTTTAAGCCTTAATAATAATAAAATTAAACAAATTGAACAATTTAATTATATGATTTATTAGAGTATTTTCCTCGTGAAATTTCCGGGAATCCAATTTGCTGATTAACACTCGTAGGTTTTATAAATTATTATTAAATTATATAATCAATTTTATTAATTCTTTTTTTTTTTTTTATTTTCCATTTAATTATTATTTCAATATTTATTGAATTATTATTGAAATATTTTGTATGTTTTTTTTCCTGTTGATAATGTTTATTTTTTTATTTTTTTTTTTAGGTGAGTTACTCTTTTTGATAATGCGCATTGTGAGCTTCTACTCTTGCCTAAATTAAGTCAGTTTTTTCTTTTCTGGTAAGTAATTATAGAATACAAATTTTATAAAAATGTTTTTAACTTTCTATAAACTGCAATAATTATAATTATAATTTAAAATTGTTTTTATTAGCTTTTATGAAGTACACCATTAGCCAATGGAATCTGGTCCAATCATTTTTAATATTGGTTAGTTTAAATTAATAGATAGGAATATAATAATAATTTATAATAAAGCATTAATAGTAAAGTAAATATATTTACATTTACTGTACATAAGAAATATAAAAAGAGAAAACTCCCGATTATAATATGTAGATATTCTAAGATCTATAATGAAGACCCTATAAAATTATTATTATTATTTAAATTACAGGCTGTTTATTCCATATTATTAGTAACTTGTTATATAATTAGCGTAATTTCGATAACTTTAGTAGAAGAAAATCTAATGTTACAAAAATTTTAATTTTAGAAAATAATTGAATTTATTGATTTTTTATTCCTATTTTAGACTGAGTCACTCAATTTTAAATTTCTGAAAACTAGCCGAATTCCATAAAATGCGACATAACATGTTCTTTCACTTTAAGCTCTTCAATTTTTAGGCTGTTTGATTTTATTTATTTTTATAATAATTTTATATATATATATATATATATATATATATATATATATATATATATATATATGTATGTATGTATGTATGTATTGTATAGGATTTCAGACATTTATATAAATAATTTAATTGTAAAAATATTGATAGGCATATATCAACTTTAATTGCAAACTCAACCGGTTATTGCTATCAAGCTGGAGGAACTTCAAAAACATTGTTTGGCAAAGCGAGTACAATCCATCTTGAATATTTTTATTAGCCAGATCAATGTCTGCTTTAAAATATAATGTCTCATAGGATCGGATGTCACTTCTAATCTTATTAGGGATTGAAGAATTATTTGCCACTTCTATAAATTTGTTTTTATTGAAAACTAGTTTCAAATGTTATAAATTCGTCTTCAGTTATAAAAACACACAAAAATTAGTAATTTAAAATATAGTTTGGTTTTATTATACATATTAAATTATATGCCGTCAAAATACATATTAAATTAAATGTAATATAAATGTAACTGTGTTTTAAATTGCTGATTTTTTACTTTTTCTGTGTGTTTTATAACTGAAGATGAATGTACAACATTCGGAACTAGTTTTCAATAAAATAAATTTATAGAAGTGGCCAATAATTCATCAATCCCTAATTAGATTGATCCTTCTATACCATCATGCGTACGTCAACTAAATAATAAATGCATGGACTATATGGCAGAAATAAAATTCCGAGGTCTCATTACAACAGAACGATTAAGTCTTCCTTGCAATTAACTATTTTTTTTATTTTGATCAATTATATATCTCAATATCACTAAGGGGCTCAAAAACATATTTTCGGATTTGCCTAACAATGGACTCACAAGCGCAAGCGTGTAGATATAAGTATTTGGATTTGCTTGCGCAAATTTGCATTCGTTTGTTGCCCATCCGGTCTAGTGTCGCTTTTTGGGCACAAAGTGTCTCATAATCGCGCGTGTGATATGCTCACATTTGTGTATTTATTTATTTTGATTTTATATATTGCTCTGTTTTAGTTTTGCAAATCTTACCATCCAAATTTATATTCCAATCTATGAATATTAATTTGGTAGTGATATTTGTTCCATGTATTGATTGGAACCGGTTCGACTCCCGCTGAATATATATCTTGGGCTCAGAAACCACTTTCTACTCCTAGTTTGAGTTGAGACTTTGTGGACTGGGACCATATATTAAGGGATATCGCTCGATACGTTATGACTGCTTGTATTTCCGATATTGGTTGGAAGGCAGGGATAGAAGATTGTTCTAAACTCTACAATGTTCCACATCTCATTCATTAATAGTTGTTTTGGTACTTTAATACTTTATATAAAAAAAAAATCTGGTGCGGTGCGCGCATCACACAACTTTCCCTTACCGTACTGTAATAATTATCTTTTTAATACAATCTTAAAGAGTTCACATAAACACTGCTTCTAATAAACTCAGCAGCATACACATCTTCTCCTACTTAAGTACAATAAAAAAAAATTTTAAACTAATTTAGTACAACAATCCTGTACACTACCTATATATTTTAACTTTGTCAAGTTGCAAATGTATTTTAAAAGTTTCTGGTTTAGTTTCCATGGAAACATTTTCGTTCCATTAAATAATGTGAAAGTACAAATTATTAAGTTAATTTTCGCTTTTGTATTCTTAAATTACTTTATTATAGAGCGTATTGTTTACAACAGATTGGCGGATTGGTGGGAGGAGGCGGGTTGGTCGCATCCTTCTCCTTTCGGATGCGCTTGGTTATCCATCTAGGGTCTTGTGCTCCTCATAAAATACACTGTATCTTTGCTAATACTGGTGCGATTTTGAGGATTCTTTTATTATTTTTTAGATAATTTAATTACCTTTCATACAATTCTAACATAATTTACATTAGAATGCATACTTTTTAAGCTATATAATAAAGTACGCTTTTTTTACGCTCTGTAATAAAGTAATTTAAGAATACAAAAGCGAAAATTAACTTAATAATTTCTACTTTCACATTATTTAATGGTAAGAAAATGTTTCCATGGAAACTAAACCAGAAACTTTTAAAGTATATTTGCAACTTGACAAAGTTAATATATATTATTCAAGATTGTTGTACTAAAATTGTTTAAAATTTTTTTTTATTGTACTTAAGTGGGAGAAGATGTGTATGCTGCTGAGTTTATTAGAAGCAGTGTTTATGTGAACTCTTTAAAATTGTATTAAAAAGATAATTATTATAGGACGATAAGGGAAAGTTCTGTGATGCGCGCACCGCACCAGATTTTTAATATAGAGACTGGTTTATTGGTGTACAGAGTCAAACTTATGTTCATTATAATGATATTATTATTCAAATAAAAAAATACTTTACGTTATTATTTTTCATACATTATTCATGTTGAAATAAATTTTATTTATTGAATATTAATAATATAACAACAAAAATATAATATAATAAAGCGATAATTATACAAGTCAATATTCGTTTTTGTTTTTCTTGAAAAATATGACTAACCTATTTGCTTGCTCGCACACTCCGCTCAGCAGATTAATGATCTCTTTTACCGCCGCTCGGTGCGCTGTTTGTGGTGACGTCATCACCTCGCATTCAAAATTTGTTGAATTTACTCGCTTAATGTACTTCTACCTTGATTCCTAATCCAACAATTCTTTTTGAAATCCCTAATGGCACCTTTTTTTGTTAAATGAGACCGATTATTGTTTTCTAGCATTCATAGAAGCGGGGCTAAGAGTGTTTGAAAATGACACTGAAAGCGGCTTTTACGTTCCCAAATGGAGGAATTTATTTCTTAAAAGCAGCTTTTAGGCTCCCAAATGGAGGAATTTAATTCTATGTTAAAAATTATCTTTTCATCATATATAGGTTTTTTTTGTTTTGAGTTGAACAGCACTCGAAAAGTTTTAATTAAATTAATTGTTATGGATATAATTTACGGAAAAAATAAAATAATAATTTAACTCTACATCATAACGTTTTGAAATTATGTGGTTTCATATTTTTGTCGACGATATATCAATGGTTAACTTCACAGATGTAAGAACCAATTCTATCATTACTGCATTAACTGTCAGGGATATCGAAATAATATATCGATTATAATCGTATCCATATTTTTTAATTTATCGAAATAGTAGGTGTAACGGGATACACACATCGATATTTCTGTGCCGATATAATTAAGATATTGTTATTATAATATTGCTATTTCCGGGACGATATGATTAAGTTATTATTTTTATAATATATATATATATTTCACTGCCGATATCTTTAAGTTATTGTTTTTATTAAGTTTATTCACAGCAGAATTTAAATATTAAGATACACATAATTTCCTATCCTTCCGATTAGTCTTTTATTTCTAATTTGATAGCCACTATAGATTGTAGCACGAACTCATCACACCACAATTATTTTATTTTATATTATTTATTTTATATTTTTTTCAATTATTTTTTTTTTAAATATCGGTTTTCTTCCCTCAAATTTTAATATTGATATATCTAAAGAAAAAATATCAATGTATTTTAAAAAAAATATATTGTTATTTTTTTCTACGTCCCTATTTAGAGTTGAAAATGTTAGATAATGTTTAATCTACGTTACATATCTATTTGAAAGTAGTGTTATAATAGCATAAAAGTAGCCAAATGTACAAAACACCAAAGAGAATTTAATAACAAGGAATTATAGAATGCTAAAAAATGTCTTAAACCTTTTTTTTACCAGAAACTTTTACATATGTGAGACTGACCATCGATATAATATCTCATGAAAGGTCTGTATAATCAAGTAGAGTGGCTAAATTGTATTAAACAAACAGAATTCCAATTTATTGTAGACCGCAACAACAGTTTTCTCAATGAACTGAAAAGGTTTCCGTTTTTCAGAGGGTTCCGGTTTATATTAATTAAATATAAAAGTTTTCCCATTAATTAACTGGCCGGAAATGGAGTAGAAGAAAGTTTAGAATTTCATTGTTTTTCGTAACTCCTTCTTGATTCGAATTTTAATTAAATTTTATTCATAATATACTTGATACGTTTTCTTCTGGATTATTATTTTTACTTCCTTGTACGCAGTAAAGAAGGAATTGTAATCGCGATAATTTTGGGTTTTCAGATTTCAACGGAAATATCCATTTTGACTATCTCTGAATCCATTTTGACTATTTTCGTCGTTTGTTCGTATAACTCAAAACTCTCGCATAACTCAAAACCGGTTAGCCATAGAAAATTAAACTTTTGTATTTGGGATTTTTGTAAAATCTAGTTGTGAACCATGTTTTTTGATTACTTCATGTTCACCGGAAATGGTACTTTATCTGAAGGTCATAATAGACTTTCATGAAAAAATATTTTTAAATATAATGCAAAACTTTTCAAATTTGGTAAATAAGACTTGTATATTAATATAAATTACATTCTAGATTTTGGATTAAATTGGCAAACCGGAAGTGGTACTTTACTTGAAAATCATAATAGATTTTCATCAAAAATTATATTAAAGCATATTTCAAAACTTCTCAAATTTAGTGTATGAAGCATATATAATTACTTAAATAACATACTAGATTTTGATTAAAATTGGATAGCCGGAAGTGGTACTTTACCTGAAACTTTTTTATTTCCTTGTACGAAATAAAGGAAGTATTGTAATCGCGAAATTTTGTATTTAAGATTGTTGTAAAATCTAATTGTGATCCTCCCTTTTTGGTCACTGCTTAATCACCGGAAGTGGTACTTTACTTGATGTTCATAAATGATTTCCATCAAACATTATATTAAAATACTATGCAAAACTTCTCAAATTTAGTATTTATAACTTATACATTGATTTAAATAACATAATAGATTTTGGTCTAAATTGGAAAACCGGAAGCGGTACTTTACTTGAAGGTCATATTAGACTTTCATCATAAATTATATTAAAATATAATGTATAACATCTCAAATTTGGTAAATAGGACTTTTGTGTCGATATGAATGTATTTACTATATTTTAGTTAAAATTGGTGAGCCGAAAAGGGTACTTTACTTGAAGGTCATAATAACCTTACATCAAAAATTATATTTAAATTAAATACATAAATCATATGTTTCGGTAATAAAGGTTACAAACGAAATTTGGTTTCCAATCCAATTAAACATTTGTATTACTTGTTTTAAGAGTTAAAATTGAGTGTAAAATACTGGTTTCCTCCCATTTGTGTGCGTGTGTGTGTCAATAGATGGATGTCGTGACGCCGAGTGTCGTTTTTGAGATACTGCAATCTTCGGAAACTAGTAACCAAATTTAGGATCACTTTTTGAGCAACCTATTTACAATTTAATAGGCGTAGAAGTCATGTGTTGTCCATATCAGATATTTTTCTTTACCTCCGTCTTGTTTGTATGTGCTAATATGTCGTGCCACCGAGTGTTTTTTTCGAGATACTGCTATCTTCGGTTAAACTACTAAGAAAATTCAGGATCACATTTTGAGCCACCCGTTTATAGTTTAATAAATGTACAAGGAAGTCATGAGGTGTCCACTTCAGATTTTTTTTTAATGGAGGAGTTACTTGAATAGCTGAGAAATAATTTTATCTGAAGTTCACTAATTTATGGAACGTATTAATTGTTCATATTTGCACTAAACATACCGGCGTTCACATAACTTCTCGATCTAGAAGAGCAACCCATACGTCGTTGAAGTAGAGCGTAGTGCCTCAGGAAACCGGGAAAGGAAGTTACCTCGCTCCGAAATGGTTTCTACACCTGGTCCTCGATTGTGAAAAAAAGTTATATAATAGAAAATATTTGACCAAATAAGAAGTAATATCAATAAATTAAAAAAAAATTAAAAAAAATATTGTAGCTTAATTAATAAAGAGATTCTAAAGCAAAGCCTTAAGTATCTGAAACACCAGAGAATAATTTCGCAGTCAAAGTTTCGCCAGTCAGTATGTGTTGAATGGTCATGGATTCATTTGGTTTAGTCTTTTTTAGACTGTTGACGTGAGGTTTGCTATCTTTTATTCTGTATCTATGTGATTTATCTTTTTCTATTTGAAAGGCTCAATGCTTTGTTTTGGAATCTTCCGAACAAAGAAGTTCCTTGATATCTTTTATTATTTTAGTTTGACAATGAAAATTCAAACTCCCTTAATTAAAAAACTAAAAAAGTATATTATAAGTAGTATAAGTTATTTATCATATCATTATATCCATCAAGATCAACAACCTTGGTTATATTTTGATTATTATTGGTTATATGTTGATACTAGTTATGAATTGTTTAAATAATGGTTATGCAGTTTTGGCATTCATATATTAGGATAATTCTCCAAACATAAAAAATTCTTAATATTCGAGATTAAAAATAAGAAAATATTAAATTCTGCATTTTGTTTAATTACTTCCAATAACGAACCTTTATTAAACTCTAGTAACCAAATTATTGCACAATGATCCTATTATTAATTTTTGAGAGGCTTGATGTTATGATTTCAAAACATTTTTTTTCTGCCTTTGTAAATGGCTGAGATATGGGTGTATGAAATCTCTAATCGGTCGCCATTTGGAAACTATATGGCAGATAGTAATGTTGAGTTCCGAGGATCATCCTGGGGTGACCTTTGCCATTGATATCAAAACAGAAAAAAATGGCCCAATAATCTTGGAGAAAAGCTACGAACGACGGATGGACGATTTTTTTTTTTTTTTTTCGAGGGAGGTTTTAAAACTATTTCATCTTGATCAATTGCCAAGGTTCATTATTAAAAATAATAAACCAAAAATCATATAGATTTTTTTAATTTATATGAAGTAACCTTAAGAGAATATATTATCTCTACAGAATATAGGTTTTATTTTTTAATGATCAAGTGTACTCTAATCGACCGAAAATAAAATTGTTTACTTTTAATCTCTTCTAAAAACAGTGGACTACTCCGCATCGTATTATCATATAATTTGTTCGTTGTTATCATTTCCTAACCGTTTGTTGTCTGACTAGAAAAAAAATTGTTTGAAATAAATTAAACCGACTTGAAATTATCTCTTTTTCTTTTGATTCATTTATTGCAAAAAAAAAAAAAAAAAAAAAAAACAAAGAAAACTACCTTTTACAAACTATTGTAGTGTCTTTTTAAGGACTTACTGTTTCTTGACCAACGGTTGTGTAAGGAGGTGATTCGGACAGAACAATGTTACTAATTAAGGGTGCATAATGAATAATTCTAAGCCACAGTCGAACTCCAACCCGGACCCCAAAGTTAACGAATCCAGTACCTAAAGTCTCGTTTACACGGTGACAGTTTTCTATTGTGATAGTACTGTCTCGATAATGAAATAGTGTGGCAGTGCTGCAGTGTCCTCTAGACGTTGACAGTAAACCTTGTGACTGCTGGAAAAATGGCGGATCTTGAACAACTGACTGAACTCAAGCGATTTATAGGTCACTATAGAAACTTAATTACATAGTTCTTATCTTCACCTCCCTCCCCCCCCCCTCCGCTAGAATTAAATAACTACAACAGTGTTAGATATAATCGATTTAAAGTTCAGAAATAAATGAAACATATAGTTGATACAGACAGCCTGGAGGGGGTCACCCAACCTCACGTTGCTGCGAACCATGGTTTCCATGGTGCAGCGGCAGGCTGCCCATTGCTCCATAACCAGTCCCTTTGGGGCCAATTCGGCAGTGTCCTATCCACCGACTTTCTCGGGTTCAAGGGCAGTGACAAATGGTCTAGACCCACGGATTATGGCTGTTCGGAGTCAACAGGCACACGAGGACCTATATTTCTTTTCCCGAAGCAGACCAACCATGGACCAAACCTCTGGGCGGCTATTTAACATCCTGGGAGACCACAACGCGATTCACAATGTAGGTACACGGGATAGGGTCATCATTCCTACGCCCGGTCTGTGTGAGTTGCCTCCAGTAAGCTGACGGGTCCCACATGCCCGGGGGATAGGAGATAGTGGCAGGCTGCATGGATTTGGCCCGGTAGGCGGTCCACCCAAATCTGGATGGTCACCTATCCAATTACTAAACACGCTCGACGTTGCTTAACTTTGATTACCTATTGCAAGCGCCTTAGCCCGCTCGGCCATCCTGGCCCCTGTATATATATATATATATATATATATATATATATATATATATATATATATATATATATATATATATATATATATATATATATATATATTCATATATATTTCATTTGAGACGGTTTTCAATGTGCTGTATTAATTGTTTTATAATACTTTTAAATGTTTTATAATACTAGTTTATATTACATTTAATTTAATATGCATAAAAATATCAAAGTGTATTTTAAATTGCTTATTTTTGAATTTTTGTGTGTTTTTAGAACTGAAGATGAATGTACTATATAACATTTGAAACTAGTTTTCAATAAAAAGAAAATTATAGAAGTCGCATAAATTCGCATAATTTATCAATTCCTAATTGGATTGATCCTTCTATACTATCATACGTACGTCAATTAATTGACTTTCGATTAAATATTTGTTATCTTAACTCGTTCCAGCCTACTATCTTATTCTTTCTTTTCTTACTATTATCTGTAGTTCACACACACGCTCATATGCTTCATATACTCGCTAACTTCGACCCTCTGACAGTTATATACCCGAGTGGTACACCGAAACCACATCAACGACGCATTTAAACGTCACACGCCAAGTCAGGCTCAATTACGTTTATAGATGTTCCACTATTTGACAAGAGTGTGGCGTACTATGCTAAAATTTGACACAAAGACGATCTGTCGGCCAAACTAAACGAAATATTTTTCTGGAATCTAATTACGAAAACGTTAGTGGTTAAGTCTCAGTAAAAAAAATTACTGATGGGAATAGGGGGACTCAGTACAAACAAACAAGGGATTGGGGGGGGGGCACAAATCACTAAAAGTTATTACTCTATTTACTTGATGAATAGAGTAAAATTCACTAAATAAATTGAGTAAATCTCTTTTTGAATCATCTTCTTCTTCTTTTTCTTCCTTTTATGCCATTAGCTAGCGTCGAGGAGCCTCAATCCAGCGTAACTACTCCTCCCGGTCCCTGCTTAGCCGCTTCATCTCATTGAGCGATTTGCCTCTTTTACTTCCAATTCTTTGGATATATTCTTGGTACGTAATTCTGGGACGTCCGCGTGGTCTCTTTCCTGTGGGTCGAGCCTCTAATACCTTTATTGGATTCGTGTCCTCGTTCATCCGGCAGACATGACCAAACCACTGGAGTTGCCGTCTTTCTAGAGTGGTTTTAAGCTCTGTAACGTCTAGTTGCTCTCTAATGCTTTCGTTTCTAATGCGATCCCTTCTAGTTCTCCCAACAGATCTGCGAAGGAACCTCATTTCCGCTACCGTTATGCGACTAGAGTGCCTGTCCAGTGTTGTCCAGCTTTCTCCGCCGTAGGTGAGTGTAGGTAGGTAAACAGACTTATATACATGCATTTTGGTCTTCTTATCTACTTCTCGGTGGCCGATAATGCTATTAGTAATCTGGTAATACACTTGATTCGCCTTACTTTTTGAATCATACTGTGTTTAAAACGCTGCAAATTATTACACAACGGTTTATTATTTCCAAATTGTAATATTTAAAAATATCTGTCTGCTAATTCACAGGACTTCCCATTCACAGCTTTGGTTTACAGTTCAGATAATTAGATTATCTTTCAAATGAGCATGTGTAGAATACTTGATAAATGATAGCTATCAAGTTCAGCAATATAGATTTAAAATTCTATACCATCATGCGGATGTCAACTGATTTTTCACTTTGCCCTACAACGCTTCACTTAGTAATTTAATAATACTTGGATCTAATAGAAATAAAATTATAAATGATGGTGACATAGGGCGATATATAACTGTGAATTATATAACTGCCTTATTGAAAAACTTTATTATATGAACGAATAAATTATCGGTAAAATGATTCAGATTGATATGTATAAGCTAATAAAATCCAGGGTTAAGGATCTTAATCTATGATACAATTTTACTTATATTTAATGGAATTAGAAGATATTATTAGTAATAGAAGGAGGGGCCAGTTACCATAGTTTACTCCTGCAATATGAAAGCATAGATTTTTAATATTTCTGGATTGGCTACGCTCCTTCTGAAGTTATATCTCCGAGGAATGGTTCAACTAGGTCCAGTGAGCCAATCATCCGATTTTCAGTTTCGCTCAACAAGGTTTCGCTTCTCAGGATTGTTTTGATAATACGTTATTGACCAAATCAATTATCCTCTTCCATAACGGAAGATTCGATATGGTTTTCAATCAGTCTCTTAGATAACCCCTTAGTTTCCATAGTGAAGTTACCAGTAAAAGGAATTAACACGGCTTCAGCCTTAAATTCGTTTTTAAGTAGCATGCTGTTTGATGCAGCATTCAGTTCATGAGCGAATATTCAAGGCCACACATCAAAGCGAAATCTTTTTTTTTCTCCGTGCCTGGTCTTTCGGCATTTCGTGTTTGCATCAAAGCAGAATCAGCATTACACGGCAGGTATTCTTAGATCTGATTTCCAGGTTCTGACTAATATATACAAATAACAATTCAAGATCTATTTCAGTGGATGCTGCCAGGATTTTAAACAAATAATTTAGGGTAATATTAATCAATTTGAGTATATATCGGGTTCTGTTTTCATGGTAGTCCGGACAATTTCATAAAAAACTATAGTAATCCTCCAATGACGTTCCATCACAAGCTGGATAAAGCTTCCAGAAAGTCTTGATTGAGCAATAATCCTGAGGTTAGCTCTGAGGTTAGCTATAGTGCAGCTATACATTAGGTAACTCTGGGAAAAGTTCTCTTTAATGAAAACCTTCTCGCACCAGGGGCTAAAGGTCGATTCTCAGAGTTACGAGAGATCTTTACTCTTGACGAATTCTCTATAGTCTAGCCTTCCAAGATCTACCTCAATCTAATTTTAATACTGACCGGTTCATCAAATAATATCGGGTTAAACATTCCAAAGCTCTCAAGAAGTTTCCTCAACTGCGTTACACAGTTTGCAGCAACCGGTTTGCAAACTTAACCGGTTATTACTATCCAGCTGTAGCAACTTTAAAATGCATTGTTTGGCAAAGCTAGTACAATCCATGTTGAGTATTTTTATTAAACAGGTCAATATCTGCTTTAAAGCATATAATTCCATAGGAATGGATGTCACTTCTTATTAGGAATTCTATCATAAAGTGTGGGGTATTTCGTTGTAATAATAGTATTAGTGTTGTAAAATGGTATGATGTAAAAATACTATTAGTTCAGTGCGAGAACAAACCAGTACAAACTTATCTGTTTGATATAATCTATTTAAATCTTGAACTTAACATTCGAAACTAGTTTTCAATAAAAACAAAATTTTAGAATTATTTCGCAAATAATTTATCAATCCCTAGTAAAAATAGTAGTCTCTTATAGTTTTTACAGTTTGCTTGATGGCCCAAACTGCATAGCGGATATATCTCAGTATCACTGACTCTTATATATATATATATATATATATATATATATATATATATATATATATATATATATATATATATATGAAATCCAGCGAAACCAGAGAAGAGAGAAGGTTCTATAAGATGAGATAAATATATAAGTCTTTATCTGTGTCAGCTGGCGTTGAACACCAAGGCTTTGGGTTCTGATCCCGCTGGCCACATGTCGCACGCCAAGCAGCTTGTACGAATATTATCTTCCCTTTGTCATACAATCTTATACAAAAAGTTTTTTTTATATAATTAAGAGCTATATAATTTTTTTCAAAAAAATATTAAATAAAAAAATTCATAATTTACTCTCAATTTTAACTCGAGTTTATTTATTTATTTATTTGCCAGATTAGGGTCTTCAAAATTATTTTATTGTACATCAGGATAAGATCAACCCCATCCTAAAGTCCTAAACTTAAAACAAGTAATAACATTTTTTAATTATAGTGGAATAAAAATCGCGTTTGTAACCTTTATTACCGAATCATATGATCTCTTTATTTAATTTTAATATAATTTTTTATGTAAGTTTATTATGACTTTCAAGTAAAGTACTCCTGTCGGCTCACCGATTTTAACCAAAATCTAGAATATTATGATATTTTTATTGGTTTAAAAATCCTATTTACCAAATTCGAGATGTTTTACATTATATTTTAATACAATTTTTAATGAATGTTTATTATGACCTTCAAGTAAAGTACCGCTTCCCATTTTCTAATTTAGACCAAAATCAAGCATGTTATTCATATCTATATATAAGTTATAAATACTAAATTTGAGAAGTTTTGTATTATATTATAATATAATTTTTGACGAAAATCAATTATGACCTTCAAGTAAAGTACCACTTCCGGTGATCATGCTATGACCAAAAACGGTGGTTTACAACTAAATTTTACCGCAATGCTAAATACAAAATTTTAACTTTCTACGGCTAACCGTTTTTGAGTTATGCGTACGAACGTACGTTAAGACGTCTCGATGAAACTAGTCAAAATGGATTCAGGGATGGTCAAAATAGATATTTCCGTTGAAATCTGAAAACCGCAAGTTTCTGCGATTGCAATACTTCCTTTACTGCCTACAAGGAAATATAATCGTCTCAAAATATTTGAAATAATTTATTATTTTTATCAAGACAATCTTTATTAAGTTAATCTCTAATTACAGGTTGAAGAATGTCATTATGTTTGATTAGTAAAATTTTAATTTATAGAACTAACCATCAGTTTTTTATTGCTGTAGATATTGTAACTAAAAATTTGTAAGAAATTTACGTATTTATGTATTTATTATGGTTATATATGTATAGCTTATATATATATTCTATATTGTACTGCCAGGGCGAAGTATTTCCTAATTAAAAAATACATCTCAGGACTCGGACCCCCTCAGGATTTGAACCACAAAGAGGATCGTGGACTCATAAAAATTTACTCGCCCCAGAGTCGTCTATTTTAATTTGTGTGCCCTGAAGACAAACGATGTCAGTTCCCCCAGTAGCTACCAACTTGGTTGTAAATTACACCCGCATTTGTCAAAAGAAAAGAGACTTTTTTCTCTCTCTCTTCTCTATTATTTCGTGTTCTCTCTTCTCTGAAGTTGATGAGTATGTAAGTCCATTTTTCTTCTTCATATTACGTCAATAATAATTAATTATTTGTTCTTATTTATTTGTTGTGCTCATTAATCTCATTCAGGTATAATAAGTGGCTAAGAGAAACAGTGTAATCATCGGTGACGGATTATTTCTTACTCCAACCACTGCTTGCTTATATGTGAAGAGAAGAAGGCCTAAATATCAATGAATAAAACATTGTCTACTTAATGGGAGGTCTTTGCCGCACTCATGAATGAACATATGAAACACAACTTATGAATGAGTTAACTCTACAGCCATTATTTACTGCTACCAATAAACATTTCCATCCAAGATTCTCTGCTCAAGAGCGTTCCATCTTGCCACTCCACTGTTCTATTCCATCAGTATTTCACATGCTTGGTCAGATTGAACGGAAATTTGGAGTGGCTCGATTTATTTTTGAAACGACAGAAATTTGACCACTGCTCTTCACTCCCAAATAATTCAGATTTTCACACTCATGGTCGTGGTACATTCCATTTGGCGTAAAATACTTGGATTGGAACGATGTTCAGTTGGTCCATTTATGATTCAGCTTTTAAATTATTTCGAGACAGGCAGACCAGGAGCTGAGGCCTGAAAACATGCTTGACTTCAAGAAAATTTTTGATCGTTCAGGTCGAAAGTATTATCAGCATAGACTGGAAACCACCCTCGATCGTTGGCAATAAAATTTTATAGGTCAACGAATCCGTCATTTATCCGTCACTTTTATTAGATTTTCCTTTGTAACTCGCTTCCAGTGCATTTTAGGTAAAACTTAATTATTACCAATTTTAGAGAAAATTAAATTTCCTAAAAGTTTAGCAGTAATATTGTTTAAAATTCGGAACAACTACTGAAGTAGGAGACATTTGAAAACGTCAACAAAACGCAAGAAGTTAGATATTCTGTGGTTTCGCCTTAATAACTATTTTTAAGTGCAATTTAGTGCCAAATGGATAATAACAAATCTTATAGAGCATTTAATTTCCTACAATATTCTCACAAAATATTTGTAATTACTTTTAACAGACGCCAAGAAATATTGAAATAATAATTTTTGTGTAAGTGAATTTTTTTCAGATTTTCCGTAGTAACTCGCTTCCAGTGCGTTTTAGGTAATACTTAGTTATTTAATTTTAAAGAACATTAAATAACTAAAAGTTTGGCTGTAATATTTTTTTTTAATTCGGAAAAACTACTGAGATAGGAGACCGTAACCATCTCCAAAATGTCAAGAAAACGCAAGGAGTTAGATATTCAGTGGTTTCGCCTTAATAACTATTTTTTAGTGCAATTTAGTGCAAAATGCATAATAACCAATCTTGTAGAAAATTAAATTTCCTATAAGATTCATAAAAAAATATTTGTAATTATTCTTAGCAGACGCTAAGAAATATTGAAATAACAATTTTTTTGAAAGTGGACTTTTTTCAGATTTTGCTTAGAAACTCTCTTCCAGTGCATTTTAGGTAAAACTTAGTCATTACAAATTTTGAAGAAAATTAAATTTCCTAAATGATTGGCATTAATATTTTTTTTTTTAATTCGGAACGGTTACTAAGATGAGGAATCTTAAACATTTGAAAATGTCAAGAAAATACAAGAAGTTAGATATTCTGTGGTTTCGTCTTAATAACTATTTTTAAGTGCAATTTAGTGCAAAATGCATAATAACCAATCTTGTAGAAAATTAAATTTCCTATAAGATTCATAAAAAAAATATCTGTAATTATTCTTAACAGACGCTAAGAAATATTGAAATAACAATTTTTTTTAAAGTGGACTTTTTTCAGATTTTGCTTAGAAACTCTCTTCCAGTGCATTTTAGGTAAAACTTAGTCATTACAAATTTTGAAGAAAATTAAATTTCCTAAATGTTTGGCATTAATATTTTTTTTTTTAATTCGGAACGGTTACTAAGATGAGGAATCTTAAACATTTGAAAATGTCAAGAAAATACAAGAAGTTAAATATTCTGTGGTTTCGCCTTAATAACTATTTTTAAGTGCAATTTAGTGCAAAATGCATAATAACCAATCTTGTAGAGAATTTATTTTTCTACAAGATTCACTATTATTACTCTTAACAGACTCGAGTGGTTGGATCAAGAATTCCGAGTCCATTCTCCCTTCCTTCCACTAAACTTGAATCTTCAAGACTATACCTAACAACATATATACATTTCTATCCGGATTTTGGTGCCTTCGAACTGTCCACTATTGTGGCAGTGCTGACTCGACAGCCTTTGACGAAGCGAACTTAGGCTCAGATATACGACGCGCACTTAGGCTCAGATATACGACGCCTGCCTTCATTACAGAGTCCTGTCCCCAACTTGCTCGCAAGTGGCGCCTATGGCATCGATCCGATTTCGAAGAGTGTTTCGTCTCAGTATTCCAGTGGTTACTGTTTACTAAAAACACAAAAAAAAATTGTCTTTATTATTTGAGAATTTAATATTTCATATGGGTAACAATAGTATTGCACTGAATGGGCCAATAACTGTTTCTTTGATTCACAACATTAAGGCACTACTTTCCATGTGTTCCCGACTGTATACACCAATAACAAATGGAATAAAAAATAAACAATTACTTGGAAGACAGACATGACTATAGTACGAATCTTAAATATTGGAATACTAGATTCAGAATTGTACTTTTTATTGATATAATAAAATATCTATTGTGGATACCACGTAATTTTCTTGTACGCCTATTAAGCTATAAAACGTCAGCTCAAAAAAAATATCTGATGTGGACAACACATGACTTCCTTGCACGCCTATTAAACTATAAATCGCTGGCTCAAAAAGTTATCCTGAATTTGGTTACTAGTTTCCGAAGATTGCAGTATCTCAAAAAAGACACTCGGCGTCGCGACATCCATCTATTGGCACACACAGACATACTCTTATTTCTGAAAGTCTCATTCCGTTATTATATGTCGTTTTCTTTCAGTTGGTTACAAGTTCCCAAGAGATTTCTTCGTGTTCCGTGACAACCTAATGTCAATATCACTAAATAAGACATTGGAAATCGACAGTTTCAACATTTTAAGCGGAAAAACCCACTCAACTTATATCTTATTCTCCTGCTGCAGACTTGTTCATCTCACAAATGAGGAAGAAACCCAGTATTTTACACTCAAATTTAACGCTTAAAACAAGTAATAAAAGTGTTTAATTGGATTGGAAACCAAATCGCGTTTGTAACCTTTATTACCGAAACATATGATTTCTGTGTTTAATTTTAATATAATTTTTGATGAATTTTTATTATGCCCTAGAAGTAAATTATCATTCTTAGTTTGCCAATTTTAACACAAATCTAGTATGGTATTTATATTAATATATAAGTTTTATATACCAAATTTGAAAAGTTCTACATAATATTTTAATATAATTTTTGATGAAAGTTTATCATGAGCTTCAAGTAAGATACCGCTTCCCGTTTCTCAATTTAGACCGAAATCTAATATGTTATTTAAATCAATATATAAGTTATAAATACGAAATTTGAGAAGTTTTGCATTATATTTTAATATAATTTTTGATGAAAATCTATTATGACCTTCAATTAAAGTACCACTTCCGGTGATCATGTAGTGACCAAAAAGGGAGGTTCACAACTAGATTTTACAAGAATCTTAAATACAAAATTTCAACTTTCTACGGCTAACCGTTTTTGAGTTATGCGAGATACGCATGAACGAACATACGGACACAGATGTCATGACGAAACTAGTCAAAATGGATATTTCCGTTGAAATCTGAAAACCGAACATCTTCGCGTTTGCAATACTTCCTTTACTGCGTACGTGAAAGTAAAATCATCGCAGAATATTTTATTGTATGTTTTAAAGAAGCTCATACAGAAGCTGTATTTATACCTTTTTCTTTCTTAAACATAAGAATAATATTATTACTACTTATATTAAAAATAATTAATTATTATATTTATTAAGTTACTCTCTAATTACAGGTTGAAGATAGTCATTTGGTTTGATTAGTAAACTTTTAATAGATAGCTAAACTAACAATAATTTTTTATTGCTGTAAATATTGTAACTAAAATTTTTTAAGAAATTTACGTTAATGAAAGCTTTCAAGCAGAAAATATATATATAGTTGTAAATAAGGTCAGCGTCGAGCCGGTAGTGGGTGCCGCGCTGAGTCATCTAACGGTACTAGGTGACACACTACCGTGACATACATTCAGATTCCTTAGTCGTCATGAAGGTATTTGTTAAAAAATAACTGTTACTAATAAATAACTGTTAATACTATTTTTGTCTAGTTATGGATGTACGATCCCGTTACCGGTCATGATTATTAAGATTTTATAATAAATTATACTTAGACACATCCTTCTCAAGATAAGTACATTTTTATTTTATTTATTTTCAACCGGAGAATTGACCTACATCCAGTAAATATCATTGAGTTGATAGCAGAGAACTAAAATGGGCCTTTAAAGTTGTCGGCATGGATTACGAACCGTTTTATGTACTGACGATCACTCCAAATGGCACTATGGAACGATTGGATTGCTTTGAGTGAATTATTTCCTTTTAATTAATATTTATATTTATTAACAAAATTAATTGTAAAATATCTGATGTGGACAACACATGACTTCCTTGTACGCCTATTAAGCTATAAATCACTCAAAAAGTGATCCTCAATTTGGTTACTAGTTTCCGAAGATCGCAGTATCTCAAAAACAACACTCGGCGTCGCGACATCCATCTATTGACACACACACACAAATAGGGAGGAAAGCCAGTATTTTACACTAAATCTTAACACTTAAAACAAATAATAAAAATGTTTAATTGGGTTGGAAACCAAATTGCGTTTGTAACCTTTATTACCGAAACATATGATTTATGTATTTAATTTCAATATAATTTTTGATGTAAGCTTATTATGACCTTCAAGTAAAGTACCGTTTTCGGCTTACCAATTTTAACCAAAACATTCACATCATTATAAAAGTCCTATTTACCAAATTTGAAATGTTTTACATTATATTTTAATATAATTTTTGATAAAAGTCTAATATGACCTTCAAGTAAAGTACCGCTTCCGGTTTTCCAATTTAGACCAAAATTTAGTATGTTATTTAAATCAATATTTAAGTTATAAATACCAAATTTGAGAAGTTTTGCAAACTAATGTAATATAATTTTTGATGGAAATCAATTATGACCTTCAAGTAAAGTAAAACTTCCGGTGATCAAGCAGTTACCAAAATGAGAGGTTCACAACTAGATTTTACAACAATCCTAAATACAAAATTTCAACTTTCTACGGCTAACCTTTTTTGAGTTATGCGAAATACGAACGAACGTACGTACGTACAGACGCCACGACGAAACTAGTCAAAATGGATTCAGGGATGGCCAAAATGGATATTTTCGTTGAAATCTGAGAACCGAAAATTTTCGCGATTACGATACTTCTTTTACTTCGTACAAGGAAATAAAAAATAAATACAATTAAAAATTATTCATATCAATATTTTTGTAGCATGTTTTATTCAATCAATATCGTAAATATTAATTATACTCTTTTTACTGACCAACAATTTTTATTGTCATTATTATAACACACCGTTCCATTCCATCAGTTTAAAGCACTCGTGGTCGGTTAGAGTGATTGGATTTTGGCGTGGCGTGATAGAGTTTAGTACCGATAGAATTCCAGTACCTCCACGTTGCTCTAAAAAATCCATCCAGTATTTCACACTCATGGTCGTTCCACGTTCCATTTGGCGTGGAGCTGTTTTAGTGGAGTGATCTTTAGTGATCCGCATTATTGGTTAATTAGTACTAAACCGAGATTTAAACGACCAAGTGGTCAATTATGGAAGGATTATGTTCGACTTGATCTTGAGGATTAAGGTTTTGATGATGAGTGTTATCGGTAATGAGCCTCCAGGTTTGCTAAGAGATATTAATTTATAAAATTAATTATATTAAAATAATATTAATTTATAATATATAAACAAAAAAATACCCCAGGCCCGAATAGATAATGAACTTACTCTTGATGGCCTTATCAAACTCATCGCTAATGCATGTTTGCTTCATACCAAGTTAAATGATTGATGATTTTTAATAATATTTTTACTAATTTACGCCATTTTTCTTATTATCTAAGAGGCTGTTTTTGTTGTTTACTTATATTTTTTCCAAAATAAGCATCAAATTACTAAAATCACCCCATGGTTTATTGTCAAACCTTTCGCATCTTTTTAAGTCTCACTTTAATGAAATTTGTTTCCTTTATTATTGGGCATTCACTTCGTTTACCAGTTTATCTTAGTTTCAATTTTATACTATCAACAGTAAATAAAAGAAAGCAATGATCAAGTTATAATAAGTTTTCGAGATTTATTTATCTAAGATCAAAAAATTAAATATTAATTAATTAAAATTGTCTGTTGATGTATTAATTTTAAAACTAAGGTTAATGCGCAAATTTAAAACAATAACTGTTAAAATATTCATATTATAAAATTCAAATTAAACACAAAACTTAAATAAAATTAAGTAGTAAAAGCATAAACTGTGTTATTACTACCACAACACATCTTACATCAACAGGATAGAAAATAATAACCAAATAGAGACAACTGTTCTAGACAATTAAATACCGTTTAAAATATAGAGGTAACATTATTAGTAGATAAAGGTTATATTTGGCCATCTAATTTATATTTAGTTGACATCCGCATGATGGCATAGAAGGATCAATCTAATTAGGGATTGATAAATTATTTGCCAATTCTATAATATTGTTTTATTGAAAACTAGTTTCGAATATTATACAATTAACTTCACTTCAAGGTTTAAATGGATTATATTAAACAGAAAACTTTGAACTAGTATCTTCTCGCATAGAACTAACAAAGTTGTTAGTTCAGTGCGAGAAGAAACCATTACAAACTTTTCTGTTTGATATAATCCATTTAAATCTTGAACTGAAGATGAGTGTATAATATTCGAAACTAGTTTTCACTAAAACAATATTATAGAAGTGGCAAATAATTTATTCCTAATTATATTGATCCTTCTATATCATCATGCGGATGTCAACTGCAAATATAATAGCCTGGTATTTTAGAAAATGATACTCAGCAACCTCAATATGACTCAGTCGTAAAAAAATTGAATGAAATTTGTGATTCATTCATGAGAACAGGTCACCTCTATTTAGTCACAGGTGATATCTATGATATTTATACTATTTATATTTATGATATTATGCGTAGTTTTTGTGTATTTTCTATTTATCTTTATTTTGCTGATTTATAACTTTATGTAACCTTTCTCTATAGTGTTAATATTACCTCATTTTTTATTTACATTGTATTATCTGTTCACAAGAAAATATCCTGAGTGCCTTTTTGTTGATTTTTGATTTTTATAGTTTGACTTTTATATTATATTATTATATTTTTTAGTTTATAAATTAATTTGAAATAAGACTCAATGAGAATGAATCAAAACATATTTACAACTCAGAATATTAAAAAAATATTATAGTCATTGTCGTATAAGGACATTTTTTCGTGACGAGTTGATCAGAACGATACTCATATGTATATACACACACATACATACATTGACACTCGTAAATATATTTTTTTGAGTTTTTTCTCTCTTTAATTATTTTTTTTTCTGATATTGCTTGAATATTTAATAGCTCTGTAAGATAGCTATTCCCCAGTATACTTGTTACTCATTCTGGAAACATTGCATTATAGAAATTTCTTTAAAAATGGTTGTTTACTTTTTTTAAGAGTTACCAATTATCATAGATAGAAGGACATAGATCAATATTACAGAGACAGAATGTGGGCGAGCCCTAACACCCACTGTACCCTTAAGTGTCTGTCTGGGCTTCATTGTTAGTCTCTCAAGAACGTCTTTCCAATTTATTTCTTAGACATAATATGTCTTCTTTTTTTTTTAAGGTCTATTCCGTTATACCTAAGTAATTATTCTTCCTGTCCTGTGTCACTTTTTATTTTGTTATTCCGGACAACAGTAAACGCCCACCATTTTACGTTTCAAACCTTACATTACACTATGGTAGAGTCAAGATTTTTCATTTTTAATACCTACGTAATAATAATTTTTAAACACGAACGCATATATTTATTTTTTCCAATTTTTCCATTTTCTTATCGATCAGGTAGCTATTTTAAATGATAATATATAAAGAAACGGGAATAAATTAATTTGTTATAATATCTAATCATATAAATATTGGCAATGCATATGAAGAGATCTCAATGATCGGGAACTATGCATAAAATATTTTAAACAAATCAACGTTATAATCCTCCTGTTACAAGTTATTGTGTGGTATGATGGTCTCCAAGTTCACATTAAAATTATGTACGTACGTTCCTATTTCTCATATAACTCAAAAACGGATAGCCTTAGAAAGTTAAGATTTTGTATTAAGGATTGCTGTAAAATCTAGTTGTGAACCTTCCTTTTTGGTCACTGCATGATCACCGGAAGTGGTACTTTACCTGAAGACCATTATTGATTTTCATTAAAAATTATATTAAAATATAATACAAAACTTCTCAAATTTGGTATATAAGGCTGATGAATATAAATGAAATAATAAATTTTGGTTAAAATTGACAAACCGGAAGTGGTACTTTACTTGAATAATAAACTCATCAAAAATTATGTTAAAATATAATGTAAATGATCTCAAATTTGGTAAACAGGACTTTTATATCAATTTCGTTGAAATTGAAGAGCCGAAAGAGGTACTTTAGTTGAAGGTCGTAATAAACGTACATCAAAAATTATATTAAAAATAAATACAGAGATCATATGGTTCAGTAATAAAGGTTACAAAGGCGATTTTTTTTTTCACTTTAATTAAACATTTTTATTACTTGTTTTGAGTGTTAAGATTGAGCGTTATATATTTGTTTTTCTCCCATTCGAAAATAGTTTTCAATAAAACAAATTTATAGAAGTGGCAAATAATTTATCAATCCCTAATTACAACTTTAAATTGATTGGCGTTTTGCCATTATTCAATTCTTGTAGGAGGAATACAAATTTAGTTTTTATTGTGACCTACAAATGTTATTGTTGTTCAGTCAGCTGTTTTACATCCGCCATTTTTTTTTTTTACTGTCAGCATTTAGGATAGGAAATTGCCGAACTGTCACTATCTCACTTTCGAGACAGTACTACCACGGCAGATATCACCTTGTATACTAGGATTTATTCTTGGTTTTAATACATTGGAATTAGCTGGGATAAACGTATTATTAAATACTAGTATACCCGAGCGAGAACTCGCGCATTAGATATCTTCTAATCCCTAATACATTAGAGGCATAAGCGATATTAGGGAAACATATTGATAGTTTATTTAACACACACATTTGGTGAAGCTACATAGTATGTAATGACTATGTTGAAGTTACAGTTCATACTTAATAAGTAATTAGCTTACCCCACTGGAAACCATCTCTTCAATTTAGCAGTTAGGCAATTAGATTCAGCTATACCATTTTCTATGTGTAGCATTCATATTTAACAGTCCCCTTTTTAGGGTTGGACATGGGAAACAATATTTAATTTCCTACTCATTAAAAGTTTTTGTAAACAGGCTCAAATTGATATAAAGTTGCCATGACAACGGCATGCATGCTAGATGGCACAGGGCCCGTGCGGACCTATATAGTGCGTTATCTCGAAAACGGTAGGTTTTAAAGCTTTAAAACGCTGGACCAAATTATTCCGCAGGGAACATATAGGATCTTGATGCTCGCGTCAAAATCCTTGAAACACAACTTATCCCGTCTCGATCCGCCGACTCTCAGTCGTCGAATCTTTGAAACCTCCCAATTGTTTCATTACTTTTATTTAAGCCCTAGTAAGAATTTAAGAAACAAAATCAGGATTCGTCACATCTCCTTGAAATTCCCTTTCTTTTGATGCCTCACTCATCAAAATTCATCGCTCCTGAGAGCCGGAAAAGGGATCTATACTACCGTAATAATATATAGTAGTGATAGATATATATGTTATTTTATTACGAAATATAATTAATGATAGGAATAATATAATTGATAAGTAGAAGTGAGGAAAGTGAAGGTGTGATCAAGACTTATTCTCTCACTCTCCTTTAACTTGGCACTTGGCAACTCCATTGTGCAAAAGCGCTCTCGTTCCAGGCGCCTTTTCAATGCCTAACGGGATCCTTGAGGACATTTTAAAATACGTGAACAAAGAGGTTGGACGTGCAAGTAATCGAAACCTGAGTAAGAAACCGATTGTGAGCTTCTTTGCCAATCCCCTTTTGTCACCCTTTATTCTGTTTGATCTTTTCTTTCTTCGCGGTTTTATTCTGTTACTTCATTCCTGTCTCCTGTAGCCGATTGATAAATCTCTTTCACTTTAGATATAGTAATATTTGATTGTGGATTCAATTTAGAATATGTTGTAAGTGTGGCCAAAAATAAAACAGATAATAGTTAGGGCAGAAATGGAAAAATTCAAAAAAGAAGCAAAAGTCTCAAAAATAAAATAAATAAATAAAAATAATCACCTGTCGATATTTCGCCATTTCAGGCATCATCAGGACAGTAGGAGAGGAAGAAATAAAATGTACAGAAAAAACCTCAGGTGTTTGTAATTTAACTTTTCCAAGCTGTTGTAAAGTAACCTCCCTTTTCCCTCAGTATGTGCCTGGGTGACTTGGTGTGGGGTGCTGTCTCTGGTCAGTGTTTTTTTTTTCTTTATATTTTATTTCTTCCTCTCCTACTGTCCTGATGATGCCTGAATTTGACGAAATATCGACAGATGACGTTTTTATTTATTTCTGTTATTTTTGAGACTCTTGGCTTCTTTTTTGGGCTTTTCCATTTATGTCTCATTTTGAGCTTCTGCATAGTAATACAATTGTTCAAGAATAATTCGGTTTGGGGGTCCCAATCAAAGAAGAAAACTCTTAAATAAGTTTAAAAATTATTTTCAATACGTGCCGGCGTTTCAGACTAAATTGTTGGCCTTCATCAGGGCTAAGCGAAACAAGTTTACAACCATGAAATTATACAAGTATAAAACTATGAAAATTATTATTATATTTGAAATGTGTTGAATAAAAAAATAAGATATGAATGATATGATAGAATGGATAAACATCTATAAACAAAATTAACAAAATTATCTCAGTGAATAATATGATGTAATGATAATCTTGTTTAAGGAAAAATGAATATAGGTAGAAACACTTTGTTTCTGAAATAACAAACTTACTTGTGTAAAGTATTCACTTATAAAATTCAATTATAAAAAATTCCAATTTTTTTATTTTATTTCTTGTATTTAACATTTATACATAAAGTTACAGAATAGTTGTTGAATTCACTACCTTTTTTTCTGCTGGATCTAAAGATACCAGATATATTAGTATACTAATATATCTAAGAATACTAATTCACATTTTCAGTATCAATTTATTTATTTTTTTACACTGATATCCGTTATTATAATCTTTTTTTATTTATCTCACCTGTTGTTCTTACATAGACCGAGAGCTGAGATCAAAAAACTTTTAAGGAAGAAAATATTGAAATAGCAGCTTTCCTTTCTCTAAGATTGTTATTTCAATATCACTTGGCGTCTGTTGAGAGTAATTACTAATATTTTGTATGGATATTGTAGGAAATTAAATCCTCTTCAAGATTGTTTATTATGCATTTTCCACTAAACTGCACTTAAAAATAGTTATTTAGGCGGAACCAGTGAATGTCTGACTTTTTGCGCTTTCTTGACATTTTTCAGATGTATACGGTCCCGTATCTCAATAGCTGTTCCGAATTTTAAAACATATTACATATAAAACTTTCAGAAAATTTAACGTTCTTTAAATTTGGTAATGACAAAGTTTGACTTATAATGCACTGGAAGCAAGTTACTGAGGAACATCTGAGTAATGTGTACGTACATTTTCTAAAATTGATATTATAATGTTTCTGGGCGTCTGTTGAGAATAATTACAAATATTTTGTATGAATCTTGTTGGAAATTTAATTCTCTAAAAGATTGGTTATTAGTAGTTTTACATTAAATAGTTTTAAAAAATATTTATGAAGGTGAAACCACTGAATATTTACGTGACATTTTGCAGATGTTTATGGTTCCGGATCTCATTAGCTGTTCTAAATTTTAAAAACTATTGCATATCAAACATATAGGAAATTTAGCGTTCTATAAAATTGGAAATGTTCAAGTTTTTCTTAAAATGCACTGGAAGCGAGTTACTGAGAAAAATCTGAAAAAAAGTAACGAATTCGTTGGCCTATAAAATTTGATAGCTTCCGATCTAGGGTGGCAGGCATTCATATTTCCAGCCTATGGCGAGAATAATTTTGGCTTGCACGATCAAAACGTTTCTTGAAATTAGACACGTTTTTTGGCCTCATCTCCCGGTCCAGCACGATTGATCAAAAACGTCTTTAATACAATAAGTATGGGAGGTGTTCTTAGTGATTGTTAAGTGATTCTGACATGTGATATTTGTGTAAAATTAAATTTTGTTGTGAAATACTAGATCAGATTATTTTTTTGTTGGTTTGGATTCGATAAGTCAATGAGAGTGATGCCTATAAATTATGTACGTCTATCCTAAACATTTTCGAGCACATATTTCCTATCTTTATTTTTAATTTTTTCCTAAATATTAATTAAGATGAAAATATTCCTCATTAGTCAATTGATTATACAACGGTTTAGTTATTGCTTATCGATTAGTCAATAATTAGTTCATTAGCTGAAAATGTGGATGGAAAAACAATTAATGATAATAATTATTTTGTCCAAGTCATTATTTTATTCAGTTCCATAATGAATCTAAATTACAGCCCTGTATTTACTTTCCTAAATATATTGCATCAATTATATTTAATTATTGAAATAATGACCCGTGAAATTTATATTGAGATAATTAAATTATTCCTGCAAAAAAGAGAGTCATATGTTATATTCCAGCACCACAGTTAGGCTTAGCTTCCCACTTTTTGGAGGCTGCTAAATATTCAGTCTTATATCTTTTTTTAGTCCAAGAGTGTAAAATTTTTGGTTTAATTTAAATACAAAAATTGCTTCTTATACATTTTAGTCGGCATATTCTGTAAATAATTTACCTGGGGAGTAAAGAATATCTCCAGACCTTCCACCTGACTGGAGAGCATGGAAGCTACCCCTCCCTCCGTACTGTGATTCGTGCACCCTCTAATAAAGGATGCTGCTCACGCTTTAAGGATTTGATTGTTTTGGAAAATTCTAATCGGGGAATATCGAATAACCATTCTCAACTGAGCTACTCTTTTCTTATGAATTTTCTGACACAATGAGGACTGATAACCTTGATGGCGGGTTCTGACAATCACTCCAAATGGAACGTGGAGTGGAGCGACTGGCGATTTCAATTTTTTACCTACAGGTTGTGAATTCATGCCCACACAAACACATATGTTATAATAATTAATGTCTACAAATACTTTCGATGTACAGATTAATATAACTCTTGAGAATTAATGGCTTATGAATAGTGCCTCTTGTAATTGATTACAAGAACATTAAATATTTTTATCTTTATCCTCCTGCTCCGAAAGAGAAATGCTTTATTTACAGCAATGCTGCCCAAATACCTTGGGTTGCTACACACACAGCAAACTCATCAATCTGGTGCTAGACATAATATATATATACATATATATATATATATATATATATATATATATATATATATATATATATATATAAACATTTTTTTTCCTTTCATTTTAACTTTAAATACATTATTGTCCTCGCTACATTACCACATTATATCTATTATTTATTTATTTTTTCTTTTTTTTTGCCGTAAACCTTCTCTAATCTGTCCCATATTTCTCTTATCCAAAGACCCTCAGCTATTACTTAACTTAAAATAATGTATTTTTATTTTATTTTATTTTTATAAATTAAACATATAAATAAATAATAAAATTAATTAATTAGGAATTAATCAAATGTTCACATTTTAGACACGCACATCTAGGCATCAAAATTAGTACAATTAACAATAAATTAATACAAAGATATGAATAAATAACAATGGCAACAGATATATAATAACAGTGCACAACACATGACTTTCTTGTACGCCTATAAAACTATAAATCGGTGGTTCAAAAAGTTATCCTGAATTTGGTTACTAGTTTCCGAAGATTACAGTATCTCAAAAACGACACTCGGCGTCCCGACATCCATCTATTGATACACACAAATGGGGAAAAAAACCACTATTTTACACTAAATTTTAACACTTAAAACAAGTAATAAAAATGTTTAATTGGATCGGAAACCAAATTGCGTTTGTAACCTTTAATACCGAGACATATGATTTATGTATTTAATTTAAATATAATTTTTGATGTAAGCTTATTATGACCTTCAAGTAAAGTACCCTTTTCGGCTCACAAATTTTAACCAAAATCTAGTAAATACATTCATAATGATATAAAAGTACTATTTACCAAATTTGAGATGTTTTGCATTATATTTTAATATAATTTTTGATGAAAGTCTAATATGACTTTCAAGTAAAGTACCACTTCCGGTGATCAAGCACTGACCAAAAAGGGAGGTTCACAACTAGATTTTACAACAATCCTAAATACAAAATTTCAACTTTCTACGGCTAACCGTTTTTAAGTTATGCGAGATACGAACATACGTACGTACGTACAGACGCCACGACGAAACTAGTCAAAATGGATTCAGGGATGGTCAAAATGGATATTTCCGTTGAAATCTGAAAACCGAAAATTTTCGCGATTACAATACTTCCTTTACTTCTTACAAGGAAGTAAACATAAATAAACAATAATAATAATAAATAAATAATTAAATAATGAATATCGACTCAATTAACCACTATACAAGTGATGGTGGATAATCCCCAGGGAGTCAAGTATAATATTCTCGGCCAATATCGCAACATCCCTGTTGCCAACTCCTAGGTCTTCCAGAAAGCTCCTTGTTCTGTTTGGGATTGTTCTGCGAGACCCAAACCAGAGGCCTCTCACGGTGAAATCTCTCTCTCCGAAGTTCTCGCGGAATTTCTCTTTTAGGAAAGGGACATTTTATGCTTATTATAAATTATAAATCGACAAAAAATATTTATTTCCTTTTAATTAATATTTAGATTTTTAATCTAATAAATAGTCAAAATTAAACGAAATTTTTGGTTATTCATCTCAATTTTTAGGTATGTGTCATATTTTTTAAAATCGATATCTTAAATTTTAACTGTATTTAGAGAACTACAATCTATCCTAATTTAATTTATAAATCTAAATTCTATAGTTGTTGTATTTTTTATTAATTTTTAATTCGAAAAACGAAATGCTTTGTTCTTTAACTTCTTTATGCCAAACCACTGGGCTATATTTCTTAGTTTGATCTTTTCAAACCATCACGAACTGTACGTTAACGATCAGTTAGAAGTTAATTTTCACGATCTTTCGCTGTGGCATCATCAGTTGCAACACGCGTGCTGACCGACTCTGTCATGATTGGTTTAGAATCTTTAACAATGCACCGGTGACTAACACTAACAATATTCCTGGTGAGATGAATATCACCTGTGACTAAATAGAGGTGACCTGGTCTCATGAATGAATCACAAATTTCATTCAATTTTTTTACGACTGAGTCATTTTGAGATTGATGAGTATTATTTTCTAAAATACATAGGAATTATATTTGCAGTTGACTTCCGCATGATGGTATAGAAGGATCAATATAATTAAGGATAAATTATTTGCCACTTCTATAATTTTATTTTTATTCAAAACTAGTTTCGAACGCTATAGATTCATATCTTCAGTTCTAAAAACACACAAAAATTCAAAAACAAGCTATTCAAAATACAGTTTGGTTGATTAAATTGAATTTAATATAAATTAGTATTATTAAACATTTATGAATTTAATTAAGACAAGAAATCAAATACATGTTCGTACCTATCAAGGTTTAAGCTTATTTTTGAATTTTTGTGTATTTTTAGAACTGAAGATGAAAGTGCAACATTCGAAACTAGTTTTCAATAAAAGCAAAATTATAGAAGTGGAAAATAATATATCAATCCCTAATTACATTTACGCTACGTTGGAAGAAGACCGACCGGTACAATTCCACAAGCTGTACTTTTAAGAAAATGGCGCTGGAAGTTTTCATCATCAGATTTCAACTGATAATTAAAGATTTCCTTACAATTGTATAAATATTTCATTGAGCCCATTTGCAAGTAAATGCTGAGAGGTAACTTTTGTATGGTATTTTTTTATTCCTAACATATTTTTAGACCTAAACTTTTTTTATTAAATATAAAACAACTGTAACTCGAGCGGTCACACGATGAAATTTTTTATGGCTTTCTTTATCATAAAAACTTAATGATGTCGTTAATTTAAGAGTTGTCCCGATCTCTTCTAAGTTTGCAGCGATGTGCTATTGTTTTATAATTCAGCATATTTACTGGTTGTCTTCAAACTGAAGTCATAATCCAGTCATCGAAGGTTTAGAAATAGTGTTTTCATTAAAAAAAATGTTTCCCAAGGATGCTAAATATTTTTTGAGGTGTTGAATCCGAATTTCAGGTTTGCCTCCTTATCAGCCATCGACCTCACAACGAAAATAGAAAAAAAATGTTGGAACTTTTTTTTAATTCTACACTACATTAAAATAGAAAAAAAAATTCTTACGTAAAAAACGTTGAGAATGTAACTTCTCTATAATTTTTTCTTCGGAAAATCCTCTCTTGACTGGACTATCAGTTGTGAATCTAAAAATGAATATTATAAAAAAGAAAATGAATAGAGATCTATCATGGATAAAACCGGCCACTTACAATCACTCCAAATGGAACGATAAAGTTGAGCTACTGGAGCGCTTGGAGTAAAGACTATTTCAAGTGTTCTACTGAGGAAAATTCCTCTCCATCTTTCCGTTTTTAACTGCAGGCCATTTTTTCAAAACTATTTCGAAATCGCAAATACTTCATTTCCATGAATAAATAATAAACATTATCTCTGAGCATTAAGGAAATTATACCAACAACCAAACCAGAATGGTATCGTAAATTTTATGTATGCTGTATTTACTGACCGATAATTATTATTGTTATAACTATTAGCCTAAAAATTGTGTGAAAAACTGGGCATTCATCGTTCCACTCCATTCACACTCACGGTCGGATGTGTTCATCCACTCCATTCCAGCCGCTCCTTATCACTCAAGAATATCCACACTGGATTTCACGGTCGTTCCACGTCCATTTGGAGTGGAGTTGCCATGTGCGACCGCATATAACAGCAGACAGACATTGAGGCATTTTAGTTTTTAGTATCCGAGATTTTAAATAATAATTTTTCTATATTTATTT
Source organism: Rhaphigaster nebulosa (assembly GCA_948150685.1). Classification (NCBI taxonomy): domain Eukaryota; kingdom Metazoa; phylum Arthropoda; class Insecta; order Hemiptera; family Pentatomidae; genus Rhaphigaster; species Rhaphigaster nebulosa. The sequence goes on along the minus strand of OX411312.1, from coordinate 6,585,850 downwards.
GACCAATAGCGAATTAGATTCAAATTCGATGTTTGACTTGTGTATCGACTTTTAAAAAAAAAAAAAATTCATCACTAACCATGCCTTCAAAAGTTGTCTAATAAGTATTTAGAAAACTATCAAACTTGTTGAACACTTAGAATAATGTAGAAATACAAATTATATATAATAAATACAAATCTATTATTTTTCCTTCCGACTAGGCGTGGTGGTTAGGGGGAGGGGAGAGCTGGCACTATTTCAAAAGCTTTTTCCCATTTTATTCCCCCTTGTTCTTTATACATCCCATTATTGTTCTATTATTCATATCTCATTCTACATCTATTATTTTACAACCGTATTTCACATTAAATGGGGGGAGGGGATATGAGATATTACTGTAGAAGATGATTGTACTTGTTGATCATGTTTTTATTTTTGGATGGTTGTGTAAGATTATGAGAAACTTTACAACTAAGAGCTTCGTGTTTCTTCATTCCTGGAAGTTCAAAAATGAATCATGATATTTCTACTTAATTGTTACTAGATCAATCTTTCTTGTGATATTTTTCCTTATATCTAATAATTTTCCTTGTTCTGTATCATCTTTTCTCCCTCTTATATTATGCATAGTTTATTTCGTTTAATAGGTATTAAATTCAAAACCTATATTGATCTATGGAAATGTATTTAAATAAAAAATATAAAATAACAATTAAGGTATGAAAGAATCCAAATTAGAAAATTAAGTTCATTAGAATTCGATCAAAAGTTCGTCAGTTCAGTTTTTTTTTTGCTTTCAACATCAAAGCGGTTAATTGATATCTTAATAAAAATAATGCAAATTATTATACAGTGGTTTATTATTCCCAAATAGATAACCTTAACAAACAGTTTGCAAATTATTCAGGAATCGAGATAAAAAAAAATATTTTAATTGAATATTAAATATTAATTGAACGACCAATTGGAAAGTAAGACAGAAAAGAAGATATTGGGCGTAAAATAACGCTTATCACTAATGAAGAGCTTTTCGCAACCGACGTCTTATTATTCATAAATTGAATGTTTTTTTTCGGGGGGATTTAAATATTGTTTTGGAGAGAAGAATTTCAAAATTTCGGAAGGGGGGATTTAATGAAGGCAACTAATCATTAAGTGTTTATAATCGCTAAGTAAGGCTTAAGTTTAAAGGATAAGAATGACAATTGGATCAAAACTTACTCAAAATACATAACTTATATTAAAACAATATTTTTTCAAAAAATTCTGCTTGTATGAGACCAATAATTATGAATGCGAAGCAAAGTGCATAAATCATTCTAAAATAACTGATACTTTTGTAAAACAATAACACGAATTAGCAATGTAAATATATACCGATAAACAATTTTTTTTTTCCATTACGTTTTTTATGACTAATTATTATTGTTTTCATTAGATTAATTATTTTTAATAAAGCATCTTTTATTAGATATGTGTATGTATAGTTCTTACAATGATTCATATTTTTCTGCCCTCGCTATAGCGCGTGTACTGTGGTAACGTAATAGGGATTACGCGGATGCTTTCATTTCTCTCTGATTCCATAGCGGTCGCCTTTATTTTACACTTAGTTACGTATACAATAATTGAAATATAATTGTACTCTTATAATACAGGAAGAGTATACAGACAGTAATTATAAGGTAGATATACCATTAGAAGACGGACAGGTATAACAAGAGAGATGGGACTATAATTTAGTAGAGGAGGGATATCGAACCCACACCTGCTCCCCGCTGATAGAACACAATGACCTGGCTCTGGGATAGGACCACTCAGGTAAAGGACAGGTAGGCGGGGCGAACAGGTAGCAGGTAGCAGGTAGACTATGCAACATTCAACAGCCTCTTCTAGGATATTCCCCACTAAAATAATAATGGTCCAGCAACCTCAAACCTTAAGATGCTGACGTAGAATCTCAAAAAAATGCCATATTTTCAATCCATAATATTAAAATTGATGACAAAAGCTCTTTGCTACGTAAATAACAAAAACATATCGACTTACATCAAACAACAATCGATCTTATCGCAAAACAACACGGATAAACAAATGCCTGTATTACACCATGAAAGTTCTTTGACAAATATCTTGTTTAAAACAAGTTCGATATGGAATATGATAGTGTAATAGCTCAACTTTGATAACACAAAACTTTTGTAAATGTTTTTTTATCAAAGTTATACTCTTCGTCCTATATTTTATAATATATTTCGTGTGTGGTTAAGCTGGCATTTTCGTCTCAGATTTTCTGTGATGGTTGAAGCTGACTAATAATTACCAAAAACCAACCTGAAATATTAGGAAATTAGCTGAATAAAATAAAGCAAATAGTCAAATATACATAAATAGATACAGCGAAACCTCTCCCAACGGACAACGTATAATTTTCACGGTCTAGTAGTACAGGAAGTTCGACTTCTTTGCAACGGATTCCCCTCAAACGGACGCGGAATGCCTTTTTTTCATTAATATACGAATATGCCCCTATGAAAGGGCATTTACAAAATGTTGAAAATTAAATATGGTTTTATATTTTGATTTAAATACATATCGACGTCGTTTTTTTGAAAAAGACTTAAGCGCCATTTAGCAAACTTTACAGAAAACACGAAACGATTTTCCTCCAAATAACAATATATTTTTTTTTTTCAATTTTATTCTTTATTGTATATTGTAGGAGTTTATTAAGGTGGCAAAACGTTTACAATTACAATATATTTTTTAAGACTTCTAGCACTGGTTAAGGCCAGAGTAACTATTGAGAGTCGTCAGTGCTTACACGTCATCAATAGTCGATTTTTAGACCATTTCCAATTTTTATTTCGATAGGCGTAAATTCATAGAGGCGGTGTTTAGGTCCCATAATAAGTTGAAACATAAATTTCGAAGTATTGGCGCTTAAGCCCTTTTAAAAAAACGATACATTTCCTCAAGTTATTCTTTTTTAGTTAATAAAACGGTTGTCGTCCAAAATAAAAAAAAATAACAGACTTTTATTTCGAGAAAAAACGATGCGAAAGATAAATAATTTATTTCACAAAGTGATGGTTTATCATTAAAAAGAAATTGCCATTTCAATGAAAAAGAAACAACCTGAAATTAATAATTTAAAAAATAAAAGGGGACTTCTTCAGGTTAAGAATTTAAAGGTATCTTCATGTATCAGTTAGTTAGAGGTATTCTCAAAAAAAATTATTTAACTTCTTTAATTCTCCATTTATTTTTAATTTGAATTTTTAAATTTAGTTTTAATGGACCACTCCAATCCACGGCTTAACTCATAAACTTTTTTTTTCTATTTTATCCTAGTAGATGTAATAGAAAAAATATGATGGTTGCCAAAGCTACACTAACTACAGCAGTTAACTTCTTCATCCATAACCTTAATCAAACAAAACTTTTATAAAACCATTTATGTAATGTTATTGAAATATTTTGAGGTCATATCATTTCTTCTATGTAGAAGCTAAAGGGTAGGGATATTATAATTTTAAGGATAGAAATCATTTTTATAAAAGATCTTTGTCAAAGAACTTCTGTATTATGTTTTTATACCTAACATAATGATAAAAGATATGTAATTAAAAAGGAACTGGATGAGAGATCTTTTGTGAGCCAAACCTTTTGTGAGATGAAACTGGATATTGCCCTTCAATAATCCTAAATGCTATAGTCATGCCAATATGAAATTCGCTCTTCAATACGAAATGTCACTCTTTTGTGGCAGGTATGATTAAATATTTCAATTTAAAAAAAATAATAATTCAACACTTACAAGGAATTTCCACTTTTCATCTAAAAATATTTCTGGACTAAACTACAAGAGAGAGGGATATATATTTTTGGTTGTTTTATTTTTCCATCAGAGATACAGGATATTACACGACATCCTGCGAAAAAGACAGGATTGCGTGTAGCGACATGGAGGAGATATTTGCCGAAAATTAGAACACGCAACAGAACATCAGCCCCTTTCCCCCAACCCCTTTGTTCATTAAATGATACTGTTTTTATTCCAACAACTTTATTGTTATACTTAAATACAAACAGTTATCTTCTTACTTTTCCAATTATAGGCAGAGTAAATATAATAAATCGGTGTTGTTGATATTTTATCATCGACTGTGCTATATATCATGGAATAAATAGTCAGGACTCGGTCATTATTATTTTGAATTACAAAATTTTACGCCGAAACGTAGACTTTTTCTATAAAAAATTATAATTACTATTTATTCCATAATTATAATCGGTTGAAATATTCTTCAAGATCTCGTTATTTATTCCTTACCAATGTTGGTGAATATTCTATACATGAGTTCATAGTCTATTAAGATCAGTTCATAACTGTTCTAATAAACATGAGCTAATTATCCTTTGGTAAGTTTTGGACATATTCAGTATTCCTGTATACATAATCATGAAGACTAAAAGGTAAAATAATTATTAATGTAATGTGGAGTATTGTATGTTTGTTGTTAAAAATTAATTTATTAATGTTGATATAATATGGTTTTTATTTTGTTAAATTTGTAGAAAGTAATCCTGAAGATGGGGAAACAACCCCGAAACGTGGATACAGTTGGATAAATGAAATGTATGTAAGAAAAGAAGAATAAAAATGTATGGAATGTCAATATTGCTAAGTGTTAATAAATAATTGTTTGGACTTCCTAAGTGCTGTAATAGAAAAATAGTTATTTATTCCGTTTAAAGCACATTCGAGGTTTAAAAAGGTGGTCTCTAAAAACTTTGTCGAGTCGTTCTTTCCGTGTTCTTCAAGTTTAGGGTTATGTTGAGGTTAATTAAGAGTCTGAGGACCAAAATAAAAATTATTATGGGAAAAATCAAAGCACCGAGAAAGTTAATGGCATTGATGTGGAAAACTATCTATTATAGATAGTTAAGGTCTTAATTGCTCTAGAAAATGAACTTAATATAATAGAGAGGTCTGAAAATATTACCACCGTATATCTGTTCGTTAGAGCTAAACTTTCGTAATTCTAATTTTGTTATCCTTATTATTATAAGGGTAGGACGTGACGGCCGAGTACGTTAGGGCGAGGGTCCCAGAGTGTCCGGTTCGGAACGTTGTGGGTTCGATTCCCACCTGGGTCGGTTAATATTTATTTCGTGGCGAAATGAATCTTGACACTCCCACTCTGGTTAGTACGCGGCGGTGACGTAAAAGTAGCCGTCAGGGGTCAAGGATCATAAGGCCCACTTGCCGGACTAGTTCCCCCCACCAATACCAGTACCAGTATTATAAGGTTATTTAGGCAACCTGTGCTTAAGTGTTAAGTGTGCTAGAATCGAGAAACTGTCTTAGTATTTGTGTTGTAAATATGGCAGCTAGCACAGTCTAGGGTCTGGTAAACCCTTCTTATTTCGTAAACTCGCAGAGAAGGTTTTCATCTCAAGTGTTTACTTTCGTTTGGTTTACTTCTGGTTTTTGTTAGAAAAATGGAATGTTAAAAAATAATGCGGAAGAAATCGGCAAAACATTCGAAGAAAGAGAACAAAAACCTCCTGTTGCCCATCATCGGCTTCTTCATCTTCTGGATCTTCACATATTCTTTCTATCAAAGCATTTTTAATAACATAGCCAAGCAACTCTGCCTTTTTAATTCGCTTTGGCATTTAAAAAAACAAAAATTAAATTTAATAAATCAAGCATAACCTTACCTTAGCAAATAACACTTTAGCAGGTTAACACGGAGGGGTACTAAGAGTTAGTTGACATCCGCATGATGGTATAGAAGGATCAATCTATTTAACGCATGATGGTATAGAAGAATCAATCTCATATAAATTAAATATATATGAAGCACTTGAAATAATAAAATCCTTCAAATCCATTCCAGATTTTTGCTTTTATGACCAAATAAATATCTCCAATAGTCCAATCTTAAATTTATTCCCATCTATAACAGAAAAGAAAACAATTACTCATTGGAATTACGTAAAAAAAAACACGACCCCCAAACCGTTTACCTGCAACCACTCCACATTTCTTCCATTGCTAGTTCAGTGCCAGAACAAACCAATACAAACATTTCTGTTTCATATAATCTACTTAAATGTCCGTGAGTACCAACATGCATTTCATTTCTTGTCTTAATTAAATTCATAATTTATAAATGGTTTATAATATTAATTTATATGTATAATAATACAAACTGTATTTTGAATTGTTTATTTTTGAATGTTTGTGTGTGTTTTTAGAATTTTAGATGAATGTATAACATTCGAAACTAGTTTTAAATAAAAAGAAAATTTAAGAAGTGGCAAATTTGCTCCTAAGAGGCTCAAGTATAGGCAGTGAACAAGACGAAAACATTGGATTAAGTAATAAATTTGTAAACCATCTAGGTGTCTTTTATTTACATTCTCGGGTACGATCTCTCGTCTAGTTTCTTTGAATAAGATTATTTTTTATAAATAAGGATAGTTATAAAATAAGATTTTGAGCGCGATTTGACTAAAACTTCAATTTGTTCTTCAGTAAAAATTTGAAAATGTTACGACCGTTTTTCTCTGACGTACAGATATGATTTCTGATTACATAATTTTGGTTATTTAAACTGTTCTATTTACCAATAATTATGGCCTGGACTAACTAAATATACTAGGTCAACTCCGCTATGTTTAAGCGCTATTTAAATTTTATATTTGCTTACTCTGGACAATCCTCGAATCCTGACACAATGACTTCACCTGACCCAGAAGTTTCGCCAAAACCTCGTCCCACTTGCGCTTCCTCTTGTAGTGCTGAGCTGTTCTGAGCGTTGCATTCCTGGCAGGGTTTCGAAATCGCGTCTGACCCGTTGCAAATCCGCCCGAAGGCTCCTGATGTAATGCTCGATGGAGGAGCTAGTCTATTTTACATCTTGCGTTTCATCTAAAGCCGTTAATCTGGTGAAGTCTGTTATAATTTAGTTGAAACTATGCTAGATAACTAGTTTTATATCTAGGCGTGGGACGTAAAAAACTACTAAGAAATCTTTTGTCACTATCAAAAGAAAAATATATAAATTGATAACTCAACCAGAACCATTTTTACTCAAAATGAATTGCTGTTTCTTTACCAAAAGTGATAGAAACATCTTAAAAATGCTTTTCAATTCGTGACATGTTCACAAAAAAAAGGCTTAGTTTCAAACACGGCCAAGTCCAATGGAGCCAATCACAACATAGTATTCAGATCACGTGACCTCGAACAGCTTCACCTCACCTTTCGTTGAATGTTTACTGTTCTCAGTTGAAATCCACGTGATAGTATAGAAAGATCAATCTAATTAGGGGTTGATAAATTATTTGCCACTTCGATAATTTTGTTTTATTGAAAACTAGTTTCGAATGTTATACATTCATCTTCAGTTCTAAAAACAAACAAAAATTCAAAAATAAGCAATTCAAAATATAGTTTGGTATTATTATACATATCAAATTATATATAATATAAATTTGTTTATAAAACATTTATGAATTATGAATTTAATTAAGACAAGAAATCAAATACATGTTGGTATACTTAAACCTTGGTGAGTGTATTTGATTTCTTGTCTTAATTTAATTCATATATGTTTTATAGTACTGATTTATATTACATTTAATTTGATATGTATAATAATACCAAACTGTATTTTGAATTGCTTATTTTTGAATTTTTATGTGTTTTTAGAACTGAAGAAGAATGTATAACATTCGAAACTAATTTCCAATAAAAACAAAATTATAGAAGTGGCAAATAATTTATCAATCACTTATTAGTTTACTGTTCTATTTGAGCTATGGTAGTGAAATGGTTAATGAAAGTTAATAATTAATTATTACCTACATCAAAATGTAATTAAAATAAAATAAAAAAACGTGCCAAAAGTGAAAGACTAAAAGCTTGTTATTAAAAAGTGTTTTATTATGTTTATTATCTTTTTAACAGCACACCTCAAAGAATTAAAATCATAGTTTCATGTCTGCAGGTTTTCTTATGAAGACGGCCACGTCCAGTTTGTTTTGTAAATAACTAATATACGTTTAATATAATGTATCATATCTGTTACAGATGCAATTTTAATTATATATTGGTATCAAAATAAAAAAATAGCAACATTCATGCTTTTTGTCTATAGTAATCGGTTTTTGAATGCCCTTGAAAAATTTTGCGAAGTGAACTTGTCCGTACTTGTAATTGGGCTACTCAACTGGTGTCTTAAGGGCGGAAGGACGTTAATTTAGTAATTAAAATAATAATACGTGAGAATAATCGCAAAAATAAATAAAACAAAGTAAAGAAGCAGTAAAAAATAAAATTTTATCTTAATATCTAAATATTGAGTCTGTGATTGGATGTTTTGGAGTGATGTGCTGTCTCTGGTTGATGCGTCTTTTTAGACGGTTGATGTGAGATGTGTTGTATTTGATCTTCATAGATGTGATTTTTAGTGTATATTCTGATGATTCCTGAATTGGCGAAACGTTTTCTGGTTAGTTATTTACTGGTATTTTAGATACGAGACTTTGTGATTTTGGAATCTTCCTATTGTTTTCTAGTATAATACTATCGTAATAAAAAAATTAACATTGAAGTGAATTATCATCGATCACAGATAATTAAAATAATTAAAGATTAAATATGTTATTAAATATTACATTTTCCATTTCTGTTTTATTGTACAAACTGAAGGTTTGTATCAAATAGGCCATTAATCGGAAACCATACAATTGCTTGTTATACCAGTGTTTGTGCTGTATATCCCTTGTTATCTGGAATACTGTGTTACGCAATCTGAAAGCGGGCCAAACCTCTTTGTAGCGGCAGGAAATATATAATACAGCCTGTGGCAGGAAACTAAATTTAGGTAGAATTCTCAAATATTAATAAATAACTAACCAGTCATCGTTTAGCCAGCTCATGCATCATCAGGGCAGATAAGGATACGATCGTACACATGCAGACTAGAGACATCACATCTCGCATCAGCAGTCTGAAATATAATCATTAGATCATTAAAAGGCTGTAAGACAATCACTCAAAGACAACTTTGCGGAAATTTTATTACAGTGAAAACTTTGAATAGCAGATAGGCCGTGGTGATTAATTTTTGTTCTTTAATGATTTTTTTGATGAGCTTTAGTAACTTATATTGTATTTTATTTACATTTGTGTAATACATGGAATACAATAATTGTGTAATACATACAAAAACATTTGTGTAATACATGGAATTCACTTATTTATTTACCTAAGATATGCATAAATGTATTATTTTCTATTTCACTTAGAACAGGTTATTTAGTTATTTTTAATAACAGATTTTTAATTTAAATTTTATTTAATTTAAATTTCATTTTTTATTTAGATTTATTTTTAAAAGAAATGATTTTTAATTAAATTAACTAAATAGCTAATAATAACAAACAAATATAACAAAAATAAAAATTTCCCCCTCCAAAAGGATTTTAATATGTGGAAGTAAGTTTATACTTCAATAGTAGTTTGAAAGAAATCAAATACAGAAAATTTTATTTTGAATCAATACCACAGGCTGTTCATTCAGTCATTAATGAATATGAATCTTAATAGCAAATGAAATGAGAAACAATGCATAAAATGGAATCAAAAGAGTTACTGGCGACAATAAATATTTTTAATTATTTTGGTTTATTATTTTCAATAATAGACCTTTGGAATCGACAAAAGAAAATTTTTTTGTAACCCCCCCCCTCAAATTTGAGGTTTTACGTTTCAAGATACGTAGAATCCAAATATCGAATAAAAAAAAAATCCGTCCGCAAACGGATTTTATTGTATTTAAACGAAAGCTAACGAAAATCCCTACAATACGAACTAGAAATCACCTAAATCGGACCATTATTAGCTGAGATATAGCTTAATTAAATTCCTTTTTTATTTTTTCCTAGTGAAGTGCACATCAAATATTTCCTCTGTATCATTTTACATCACAGCCTACTTGCATTGACGCAGTTTTTTTAATTAACACAGTTCGGCACTCTCACGGCGAACATCTTGTGACAAGCTTCAAATTTCTTTTCCTTTGGTACCTAGTGCTTCAGATTTTTTACTTTGACAGAATAGATATTTTTGTGGAATAATAAACAAGTGGAATAAATAAGTGGAAATAATAAACCATTGTGTAATAATTTGCAACGTTTTTTTTGTACGCAACAGCATGCAGGATAATTCGCATTAAAATGCATGACCATCGTAATAGACTAATACAACGCATGGCTACAATAAATATCCCTGACAATACGTACCGAAGGTTAAAAAGTAAAAAGGAGGTAGGTGTATGATAGATCTTTAGAGATGGGATATCGAAATATCGATATTTTTTCGTCGATATTATAAAATCAATATTATCGAAAAAACATTAAAAAAACAAAACACAATTAAGAATAATTACAGTTAGAGAAGTCAAATCGATGGTATCGAATTATTAATTTATGATATGATACCCAATGCACCTCCTTTTTTTTTATGTTTTTGTCATAGTCAAACGAAAGTTAATAAAATTCCTTAAAACAAAACAAAAAATCATCGGAATCGGACCAGTATTAGCTGAGATATAGCGTATTGAACTTTTTAGACTAACTGTCCGACGCTACAGGTTAATGTAACTCTTGGCCTCTTGAGTTTTCAGTTGCGGACTCCCAGCTTCCTAGGAGTCTCTCTACTTCATTTTTTCTTGGATCCATCGTCCATTTCCACATTTGTTGATATTTTTGAGCCGATATCATTAAGATATTGTTTTTATAATATAGATATTTCACTGCTGATATAATTAAGATATTGTTTTTATTAAGTTCATTTACAGCAGGATTTAAATATTAATAAGCAGGTTATCTCCTTATTACCTTCCATTCGTTAGGACATTTTTTTAATTTCAACAAAAAAATTACTGATATTTTTTATTATCAATATCTGTGTACTGATACAATTAGGATAATATTTATATTAAGTTTATTTCCACAAGGATTTAAATATTAAGAAACAGATCATCTCCTAATCTCCATTCTATTCGTCTAGATTTTTTTTTATTTTATAAAAATATTAACGATATTTTATAATGTCCATATTGTTAACCTATATCGATGTTTTGTTTTCGATATCCCATTCCTAATCTGCTTTACTAACTGACAATCCGAAATACAGCCAGGAGGAAGTAACAATTACTACTGGTATTCAACATACCTCACATTAATTTTATTTTTTTTCAATAATTCACTACATTCGAGGTTCGCCTTCAACCTGAAAAAAGTTAGGAATTTAATAATAAAAAAAATCTATTGTTTGAGGAACAGTATCGGTTGTTAATTTAAAACTTAAAACAATGAAACTGGAATAGGAAGTAAAAAAAAAAAAAATCAACTTTTCATGTTGCTGAAGGATTTTTTTTCTCTCTTCCTATCAATAACTTGCTTTAACGAATAATAAAATACTTTTTTTTAATAAGTGATAACAAAAAGCATCAATAAAATGCTTTCTCAATATTACATTTTAATGGTTTAAAAAATAATGAACGAAATGGATAGATATTCATTCATTCATAGATATTCATGAAATTCATATATTTCATTTCATTTTATATTTTAAAAAGAAATGATATACAAATATATATATATATATATATATATATATATATATATATATATATGTATCCTTAGAGTTTCTCTGGTCCGGTCAAGTGCTCAGTTGCCTGTCTCTATATTATTGTTCTATTTCAATAGTTATTCACCTACTTTCCGGTAGAAAATTTACGTAGTTATTGAATGTTCTCATGTGTGAACTATTAATGCACTATTTAAGTGATAATTATTAGAAAAAGTGATAAAACATTAAGAAAATTATTACTTAAGGATTACTTCGTCAGTTGAAGCAGTGGGGGACAGTTTGTTTGGCAAGCTTAATCCTCTCAGTCGCTGTATCAATATTCAGGTTTATATTATTATTATTATTAATTTCATACGTCCTTTAATGTTACCTATTTACTAGAATGGTTAGTTGTAAAATTTGTAATAAGTCAGCTGGCCGAGATGACAAAGCGAGATTAGCCTGCGTCATCTGTCAAAATTTTTTTCATATAAAATGCGTTAAAGCTGAATCTACAGACTTTGACAGCTCGAAAAACTGGACGTGTGCCGATTGCGAAACTGCATCACGGATACCGCCTACCAAAGAAAGCAGTTCAATGATTGACCTATTAAGGGCTCTCACGGAGGAGGTAAAAGAAATGAAGGCGAAGCTTCAGCCGATAGACGAGCTGAAAGAAATAAAACAAACGCTTCAGAAGCAGTCAGAGCTTTCCTACGAAAATATGGAAAAATTAGAAAAAATAGAAACACTTTTAGAGGAACAAAAATGCCTAGTGGAAAAATTAACCTCTGAAAACAATTTCTTAAAATCGAAAATTTCAGATCTAGAGGGCCGTCTAAATCACGCAGAGCAAAATCAGCTTAGAAATACAATAGAAATAAGAGGTATCCCGGAGAAGTCGGGAGAAACTATTGTAGGCACAATACTCGGCGTCGGTGCAGGCCTGGGCGTCAAGTTGAGCCCGGAGGATTTGGACCACGTCGTACGGCTCAGGCCCAAACAAGAAGGCACCCCTGGCCCTATAATCGCTCGGTTTGTGAGACAGACCGTGAGAGACGAGCTCGTGCGACAGAGAAAAACCAAAAGGGACTTCTCTACTCGTCACCTAGGCTGGACTGATTACGAGTCGCACCGCGTCTACGTCAGTGAAGCGATGACCCCCACTAACAAGCACCTTTACTGGCTGGCGAGACAGAAAAAGGTGACATCGAAAATTAAATATGTTTGGTTCAGTGGAGGAAGAGTCAGGTGCAGGCAATCCGATGGCCACCCGGCGGTGATTATAGGTAAGCCTAGCGACTTGGACGTCTTCAACTGACCCTGGTATGCGCGTCACCTTCTCAATGATACAAATATTTTATTTTTCCATATCGAAATAATTCTATTTTTTTATATTGAAGACATTTTAATAATTTACATTGAAGATATTTTATTTTTTAAATTAAAGATGCTTTATTTTTACATATGGAGGATATTTTACTTTTTCATATTGAAGATATTTTATTTATTTTTATTTACTACTTGTATTGCTACTTTATTGTCACAGATGAAATGCTATTTTTGGTTTGCTTATAGTCTTTTTCTATTTACTTTTTCTTTTTTTAATCAATGTTACTCATATTTTTTCTTTTCATATAATTTTATTTTCGTTAAAAATTTATTTTTATATTTAATTCATATTAGAATTCCATTAGTATCTTTGTTTCAATTGTTAATATTCATATAATTGTTGTAATATTTACACATATAATTGTTAATATTCACATTCAATCAAATCTTAAAATTGAATACTGCATAAAAAGTTGTTATATCCTATTCCTCAACCTCGTTCCATTTTCCTGCTATTCCACTCCTCCACACCCACAGTTTTGACTAATATCCTGAATTCCTGTCACGTTAATGCACAATCCCTAATTGCCCACTATGATGAATTTCAACAATATTTCCTTGATAATTTTTATCACATAATAGCTGTTTCAGAAACCTGGCTAAAACCTTATATCCCTTCCTCCCAAGTATCCCTTCCTAATTACTCTTTCCTACGACATGATAGACCTGATCGCACGGGAGGTGGTGTCGGGCTATATGTTCACGACAGCCTTAAGGCCAAAATTCTACTTCTATCCATTTCTCCTTCCTTTCCTCACCTAGAATACATGTTTGTCGAAATTTCAAGCATCTCTTCTCCTCTGTTATATGCCATTGCCTACCGACCTCCTCGTGTCCCATTCGACAACACCTTCGAGTCCTCCCTTGTCCAACTGGTTTCTACCTATTCCAATATCATTATCTCTGGTGATTTTAACATTAATATGCTATCAGAATCCAGTGATAAATCCTATCTTACGGACCTAATATTTTCCCTCAATCTTTACCTCGTTCCCTATTCTCCTACCCACCACACACAATTTTCTGATACCTGGTTAGACCTTCACATTTCTGATTCTTCCATGAAAATCCTCTCTTCTTCCCAGCATCCTGTTCCTTTTCTTTCATCACACGATCTTATCCAGATTTCATACGACCTACCCGTCAAATCCTTTACTCCAAAAGTTGTTTCATATCGTAATTTAGACCTCCTTTCATATGAATCCCTTCAACCTGACCTGGATACTTTTCGCTGGGACATCATATATTCCTATAATTCTATAGATCCCATGGTTTCCATCCTTACCTCAAACCTACAATCCGTCTTAGACATTCATGCTCCCCTTAAAACCCGAACCTTACGCCGTCCTACTGCTCCTTGGCTAACCCCAGAAATAAAGCTAATGATAAGAAGAAGAGAAGCAGCAAGACGCAAATTTCGTCGCACTCGTTTTTCAGCTGATTTTGCGTCTTTCAAACAGCTTCGTAACGAAACCCAATCCGCAGTCCGACGTGCCAAATCCCTCTATATCCATTCTGCCCTTTCTACTGCTCCTGATTCCAAATCCAAATGGAAAATCCTTCGAAAACTATCCGTATCAGAATCCAATAACCTGAGTTCTTTTCCAGTTACCCCAGATGTTCTCAATGACCATTTCTTATCCTCTGCTTCTAGCCCTTCACCTACTGCTGATATTGAACCTCATAGCTTCAACCCAGAAAACTTCTTTTTCTCCCACGTGTCATATGACGAATTACTTTCCACTATCCTAAAATCCCACACCAATGATTATGGTCCTGACGATATCCCAGTAAAGCTAATAAAATCCTGCCTCCCCATCCTTATACCCCATCTCTATCATATTTACAACTTTTCTCTACAAAATTCCATATTCCCCTCTTCTTGGAAAATTGCTCTAGTCCGACCATTAAATAAAATTACAAATCCCGCCTCACCCCATGATTTCCGTCCTATTTCTCTCCTCTCTAACCTCTCAAAACCACTGGAGCGCCTTGTACAAATTCAACTTTCAAACTTCCTAGAAGAACGTTCCCTTATTAACCCTCTCCAATCTGGCTTTCGACCTTGTTACTCAACACAGTCCGCTCTCCTGAAAATAACCCACGACCTCCAAACCGCCATTGAACACCAAAACCTAACTATCCTCATCCTTTTAGATTTCTCCAAAGCTTTTGACACAGTTGACCATAACATCCTCCTTAACAAATTACAAAGTCTACCTTTATCCAACAGTGTTTTACGCTGGTTCCAATCCTTCCTCTCAGATCGGTCGCAGTATGTAGTCGTTCCAGGACAACCTCCATCCAAGACACGATCCCTCTCCTCTGGTGTCCCTCAGGGCTCCTCATTGTCTCCTACTCTGTTTGCTATTTATATCAATGACCTTCCCCTTCTTATCCGTCACTCCCAATACCATATCTATGCAGACGATTTCCAAATATACCTGTCCTTCCCGCCTTCCGAACTATTATTAGCCACCAAAAGACTTCAAGAGGACTTGAATCGAATAAGTCACTGGGCTGTTGCCAACAAGCTGAAGTTGAATACAGAGAAGACAAAGGCAATTGTAATAGGTTCCTATCACCTCCTTAAAACTGTTCCTCATATCCCAAACTTGTTCCTAAATAATAATCCCATTAAATTCTATCCAACCATAAAAAACCTTGGAATCACCTTTGACCAAACTCTTTCCTGGAAAAATCATGTTTCCGATATTTTCCGTCGTACCTTTTACACTTTAAAGCGACTAAATTACCTCCGTCACCTATTTCCACTTGAGACCCGTAAACTCCTAGTTACTTCCTTAATATTCCCCCACTTTGATTACTGTTGTGCGGTGTACGGAGGCGTCTCTGGGGACCTCGAGGCAAAAATAAAACGTTTGATAAATTGCTTTGTACGATTCATCTTCGGGATCCCGGGGGACGCCTCTGTCTCCCGATATTACGAAGAGTTGAAGTGGCTTTATCCTTCCTACCGTCGTAAGTATATCCTTGCATCTTTCCTCTACCAAGTTATCCAATCCCACCGTCCATCCTATATTTTCGATCTCCTCCAATTCAAATCCTCTGTTCATTCTCGTCATACCCGTTCTCGGCCTTCAGATTTATATACAGCGGCCCACCGATCCGCAGCTTTCGACAGATCTTTTCTTGTCCGATCCTCATCCTTATGGAATTCCATTCCTCCTTCCATTCGTCGCTCCAATACTCTTATCACCTTCAAATCCCGCTTGTTCAATCACTTATTTTCTATCCAGTTCCAAAAAACATTGTAAATAGATTTTCTATGATGTCAATCAACATTTGTGAATATGTTCCTTCACTTATAATTTTGTCATATCTTATTAACATACGAATTTCTTGTGTTTTTTGTTTTAAGACATAATCAATTAGAGTATTAATACCTATTTAATATGCTAGTAGTTATTGCATTATGACTTGTTATAATTTTCATTTGTATTTATTTATCGACTATTCTTTATATTTATTTATTTTTAATTATCTGTTAACGCATATGTTCCTATATCAACTACTCTAAGGCTCTGAAGCCCACCTATCATTGCCTGTAATTGTTATTCTAAAGGGACTTGTCCCAGAATAAATAAAGAGTTTATTATTATTATTATTATTATTATTATATATATATGAATAATTAAATATTTTATAATTTCGCTTTCATTGAATATTTTGATTTTAATTGTGTATTGGCAGGCAATTAAAAAATTAAAGTGATAAAATCGGATTAAGAAATCATGTTAGATTTTTCAGATGGAAATGATGTCTTTAAAATAAAATACTTATGTAAAATATTTCTGTTCGTTTTGTTTTTTCCATCTGATTTTTTTTTTTTTAAAGTATACGGACTTTAGGTTTCAAACATAAAATAAAATTCACAAAATCAAAACATTTTGTTGAAGTTTAATGTAGCAAATTTAGGAAAAGTTGGGGGACAGGAATAGACTAGTAATGTACATTGTTTTTCTTTTTATATGATATTTATTATTTTCATTTTATCTCCTTATGTTTGTTTTTTTTGTTGTTCTTTTTTTTTTTCTCGCTTATCATGTTTATATGGTATGAATGGATTATTATTGCCCTAATACCTATTGCTCTTGAGTTATTGTATTATTGCTTGTATTATTTTTCAATAAAAAAAAAAAAAAGAAAAGAAAAGTTAAGATTGAATGTATTCATAAGAAATTGATCAAAAACCTCTATATAGCGGACAATCACGGGTCATATCTGTCCGCTATACAGAGTTTTTAAAAAATCATTTTATAAATATTCCCTTCGTCGGATATGTAAGAGTGCTTTATATCTATTTAAATAGACGTTTCACTGACTTTTCTCTCTAACTGAAGAAACACATTTTTTTTTTTTTATATATATACAGGCTTATCTTGATCTATTGATCTAGGGTTAGAAGCATTATTTCTTCTGGTAATATCTCTGATATTAGTTGTCGCCTTGTTCTGTATCATTTATATTATTACTGACCTATAATTTCAGAATGATAGCGAAGTTAGATGCTCACTGGTCAGCCATACACTAAGTTCGGAACTTCAAATTGGAACAGATGTTTATTGTTGAATGTTCAGTTCTACAGAAATGAACATACTATATAGTTAGTTCACTTAGAAAGTTAGGACCGATAAATCATTGTTATATCTCTTCATATATGTTACTGTGCTTGTTTCGGAACTACTGTTAATAATTATGTTCTGTTACTTTCCTTTATCTTACTCTTTTAATATTGTAAGCGAGCATATATTTTCACGACTTAGGATTTGTTTAAAGACGTTTATCATATAACTTCAGATGTTAATTTGACATGAGTCCCAAGCAATGATTTAAAAATTAAGATATATATATATATATATATATATATATATATATATATATATATATATATATATATATATATATAACATGTAGATTTATAAGTACCGAATAAGCTTATAATATTAATGAACACAGATAAAGAAATTACAAAACCACTTTAATCCTAAATTTATGTATTTAATAAAAATTTTTACAAAGTCATAATTTTATTTTATAAAGTTTCGGTTTTTTTTTTTTTTTTTTTAATATTTTTTTTTTTTTTTACAAAATTATTGGCCATTTCATACTCAAAGTTCTGTTACATACGACAACATATAAAATATGCTAATAAAGACAGTACTTCTTACAATTTTCAATGTTTTGAATTTTCTATTTATTTATTTTATTTTATTTTATTCATTTTTTGGCACCTTCAGTTCTAGTCTTTCCTTTTGATAGCATAGCATTTCTAAAAACATTATTTAAATAAATATTTTTTAACAATAAAACTTATACTCATACTTAAGTTTTTTATTACTATTTAAAAACAATAATTTAAATTTAATATTTGGGTAAAATTTATTTTATTCACTTTGATTAAATTTTGTAAAATCATTTTTATATTGTCTTGTTTTCCATATCTGAGTGGCACATACATCATCATATTAATTTAGTTGAAACTATTATTTTTTCTAAGACAATGAAATTAGTATATTATTTGTTCAGTTTATTTAGTAACTCTGCATGGGTTACATTAATTATTCTTGAATCTGTTTCATAATTAATTGCATTTTCCAGGTTTTTATTTACAGTAATAGCCTCTAATAATTTTCTTTTGAAATTATTTTTTTTTTCTGTATTGAATATTAGCATCCTCAAAATCAAATTTATGGCCTGTTCAATATGTATACTTAGATAGATATATGGCTAAAAAATTTGCTTTATTTTAAGACTAGGTCCCTTCAGAATAACAAAATTGAACAAATATAAAATAAATCAAATCTGGCCAAAGAACTACGATAAATAAAATTAGACAAGTTTTTAAATCAATAGTAATAAAAATAAGTAAACAAAAAATGAGTTCATCACTTAACAAAAATATACAAGTATCAAAAGAAAAGAAAGAGAAAAAAAAATTAAAAAGATGAGAAAAATGAAAATTATAAATAAATGTCCCCTTAAACATCATAAACTTTTGATCACATTTCTCATCTTAAATTAAATTTTTTACTTTTTTGGTTATACAGCATCTTTTTGGGAAGTGAGGAGATTATGGAAAAGGTGGAATTTTAATGAGGATAGAGAAAAAGAGATCTTCATATCGTACAAAATATTCACCTTAAACTTACATTATAAACACAGTTTTTGTGTTTACCGCCCCTAAGATTTTTTTTCTTACATTTATTGACTCGTTAGCTCCCAAATTTTGAATTATTTTTGGCACTTGTTCGTTCTGTATTTAAGGTACATTTTTTTCCTGGTCAACTTTGTTTATCAGTTGATTTCTGATATTGGGGAACGAAATTGTTCTGTAGATTTTATATCCAGAATAATCTTATACGAGATCTGTCTGATTTTATATCCTGAATACGAGATTTGTCTGGACTTGAGGCGCAAGAGGTTGATGGATCGATCTGGCCCGGACAAAGACCATACTTCTGGCACTCGATGGCCTCTTCTCCGTTCATCGAACCCTGTCCTCGAAACGTGTTCTCGATAGATTTTAAATATATATCTTTTAGATATCATATCTATATAGATATCTACGATCCTGTAAGCTGGGTTTAATTGTACTTATTTAAGTTCTATCGTTAAAAAATAAGCTTTAAGTAACGATGCTACTATTTATGCTGGTACAGTGTAACCCCGTTATAACGCTCCCCTTTACTCCGACCTTTCGCATAAACAGACTTTTTTTTCGTAACTATTTTTCTCAATGAACCGTCTTCTAAAGTATTCAAAATATTTCCATGTATAATTCTTCTTAATGTATATTACCAAACAATTTCATTACTAGATTCATTGAATTCTAAAATTAAATCAATTTTTTCATGTATCGAGGTCCAAGTAAGTGAACTTGAAATTTTTAGTTTTCTCAGGATCGAACGTAATCTTTTATTAATGCCTTATTATTGTTAGAATTGTTTATAATTATATTAAATTGTTGGCCGAAATGGTTGTCAGTACTGTGCTCCAGTGCCCTGACTGATGTCTTTTATTCAATTAAGGCTTGAGTGCACCCAGGAGTCGTCTGTCCGACCATAGTTCCCACTCTGAAAAACCCATTTATTTTCTTTTAAACGAAAATTTTCACAGCCTTGCTCCATTTTGTAGCAAAATAGAATAAAATATTCACTTTTTTTTATTGATTTGTTTTATTGTGTTTGTTTGATTGATAATACAGTCGAACTTCTATAAATCGAAAATCTCTATATATCGAACTTTTTTAGGAACCTGGAATTTTTATAAGGAAAAAATATTCTGTATATCGAATAAAATTTCTATATATCGAACAAAAAATTTCCCATTTAAAAATATATAAAATTTGATTGTCATCAAAAAGTACGTTAGCTTATGTACATGAGAATGGGCAATAATTATATAAGAAAAAAAAATGTTCCACTGGTTTGCAAAGCAATAGAAATTCAGAGATCTTGTTTCAGAAGAAGCACAGGAGTACCTAAATTCTCTGAATCTCTTTCTTAACATATAAAGTGAATTTTTTCATTTTAAATTCAGTTTGACTTTTCCTTTCTGGTTGTGAAAATTGCTCCTAAACATGACTTCCGTGATGAATTATACTCAAAAAGACATTAGTAGCTATTTTTTGCGGAAACAAAAATAAATTAATTTTTATATATGTTTGCATATTATTAAATTATAAATGTACATTTGTAAAAAATCTGCAATCACGAATGTAATTTGTACAATTTTTCAAATAAGTGTTATTGATCGTTGAGTTTTTTTTTTAACCCTAAAAAATTGCCTTTGTTACACCTTTAACCCCAAAAAATGCCATTGATAATTCTTCAATCCTGATGAATAGCTGTAATTGTTTTCAGGTTGAAAAGTGTGAACAATTGTAGTCTTTGTATATATCGATATTTCCATATATCGATTTTTTTTTTCCAAGGAACCTCCGTGTTCGATGTTTAGGGGTTCAACTGTAATTACATAATTTTTTTTTCTAATGATGTAAGATTTCCCTCAGTTCGTCTGATGAGTTGATGCTTACTCAACAAGTGCTCGGAAATTAGTATATAAGTAGACCTGGTGCTCTTTATTACGTCAGAGGGAGGATGAGAAAGAAAAATAGTATATAAGTGGTACTTAGTGAAATTGGCATGAAGCTATTTACTGTTAATTTCCTTATTACGTATCTTTGTAATTCTTTCCCTTTCCCACAGTTCACTTTCTCATTTTTCTCCTTTGTACGTAGTAACGGATGGTTTGCAATCGCGAAAATTTTCGGTTTTCAAATTTCGACGGAAATATACATTTTGACTATGGGATTGCTGTAACATCTAGTTGTACACCTCCGTTTTTGGTCACTACATGAACACCGGAAGTGGTACTTTACTTGACGGTCATAATAGATTTTCATAAAAAAAAAATAAAATAAAAAAAAATATAATGAAAAAACATCTCCAATTTGGTATATAGGACTTTTATGTCAATATAAATAGTAAACTAGACTTTGTTCAAAATTGGCTGGCGGGAAATGGTACTTTGTTTGAAGGTCATAATTAACTTTCATCAAAAATTATATTAAAATATAATGAAACATTTTTTTAATTTGGTATATAAGACTTTTATATCAATATAAATAACAAACTAGATTTTGGTTAAAATTGGCCAGCCGGAATTGGTACTTTACTTGAAGGTCGTATTAGACTTTCATTAAAAATTATATTAAAATATAATGCAAAACATCTCAAATTTGGTATGTAGGACTTTTATGTCAATATAAATAATATATTAGATTTTCGTCAAAATTGGTATACCGAAAGTGGTAGTTTACTTCAAGATCTTATGTTCTTCAAAAATTATAATGATATATGATGGGAAACATATCAAATTTGTTATATAAAACTTATATGTTAATATAAATAACATAATAGATTTTGGTTGAAATTGGCAAACCGGAAGTGGTACTTTACTTGAAGATCATATTAGGCTTTCATCAAAAATTATATTGAAATGTAATACAAAATATCTCAAATTTGCTGTATAAGACTTTTATATTAATATAAATAACATACTAGACTTTGGTTGAAATTGGCTAACCGGAAGTGGGACTTTACTTGAAGGTCATATTAGACTTTTATCAAAAATCATATTAAAATATAATGCAAAACATCTCAAATTTAGAATATAAAACTTTTAAATCAATATAAATAGTAAACTAGACTTTGTTCAAAATTGACTGACAGGAAGTGTTACTTTGCATGATGGTCATAATAAATTTTCATCAAAAATTATATTAAAATATAATGAAAAACATCTTTAATTTGGTATATAAGACTTTTATATCAATATAAATAATATATTGGATTTTGATTAAAATTGGTCTGCCGGAAGTGGTACTTTACCTGAAACTGTTTTTTTTTTTTACTTGTTTTTTTTTTTTGAACCACCGATTTATAGTTCAATAGGCGTATAAGGAAGTCATGTGGTGTCCACATCAGATATTTTATATTATTTTTATAATACGATCAACAAAACATTTCAAAAAATCCTCTTATATAAAACTATTTTAAAACAACTACAGATATGAGCCAAAATAATCTTAATGAATAATAATTCGTCATCCAAACACCTTTTCATGTTTTGCAGGTGTTGTGAGGCAACTTGTAACTGCGTATTAATAGTCTGTCCTTGTGATATGTAAATTTTTATAGAAAGAAAAAAAAAAGTAAACAAACCATTACTAGGAATGTGCAATAGTCGATAGTAAAACCAATCGATAGTTATATTTTCGCTTTAAATTCCACAGAGAGGTCTAAAATTATTAGAAATTTACAAATAAAAGACTCTAAAATTCAAGACATTTTAGATTATTTATTTCATTAATGATTGCATGTAATTATTTATTACATTTATAATTACAATATATGTAATATGCATTCTATCGAATTGAAAAATGTTGGAGAAAATCGTCTAAAATAATTAATTATATTAAGAGTTAATGAGTTCGCCATCGAGAGAAGATAATTATCATAATTATAATATTAATATTTAATAAGATCCAGTTATACATTTGTCCGATACGTCAAAGTACTTCTACATTCTGTAGTGATTGTGCCTAAATGCTGTAACTCAGTATTTTAATCTGTTAAAGTGACGCACACATATCGATAATTCTGTGCCGATTTATTTAAGATATTCTTTTTATAATATCGCTGTTTCTGTGCCGAGATAATTAATGTATTGTATTTATAATATTGGTATTTCTGATACGATATAATTAATATATTGTTTTTATAATATTGGTATTTCTGGGACAATATAATTGAGATGTTGTTTGTATCATATCGATATTTGTGTGCCGATATAATTTAGATGCTGCTTTTATAATATCGATTTTTCTGCCGATATCATTGTGATATTGTTATTATAATATCGATTTTTTTCTGCCGTTATCATTATGATATTATATTTATAATATCGATATTGCTGTGCATATACAATTATGATAGTTTTTAGTAATATTGATATTTCTGCCCCGATAAAATTAAGATATTATTTTTATAATATTGATATTTCGGGGACGATATTACAAAGATATTATTTTTATAATGTCGATATTTCTGTCCCGATATAATTAAGATATTATTTTTATAATATCGATATTTGGGGGACGATATAACAAAGATATTGTTTTTATAATATCGATATTTCTGCCCCGATAAAATTTTAAAAAAATATTTTTTTTTATAGAATTAACGATATTTTGAAATATAGATATTTTTCTGCCGATATAATGTAGATATTATTTTTATTAAGCTCATTTCAAGCAGAATTTAAATATTAAGAAGCAGTTATCTCCTAATCTTCCTACAATTCGTCCAGACTTTTTATATATAAAAATATTAACGATATTTTTATGCCGATATTATCAAGATATAGTTAAAAGATATCGATATTTTGCTTTCGGCATCCCATCCCCAGAGCACAGCCACTATAAATAGTAATACGAACACACCACACCAGAAGTTATGTTTTTTTGTTTGTCGAACCCGAGGCCGTCCTTGGAATTTTTTGATTTTATATTTATTTCTCTATTTCTTTTTTTTTGGGGGGGGGGGAGTCAGTTTTCGATACTGAAATTTTAATATTGATATTACGATATATCGGGGGGAGGGGGGGAAATATCGGAGAAAAATACCGATATTTTTTTAACATTTATACCTTAATTCTTGCTTGAATAAGTTGCTAATCAGTAGGGCAATGTGCTCTTTCAGATGTGGTTATTGGATCATATATATATATATATGATCCAATAACCATATATATATATATATATATATATATATATATATATATATATATATATATATACACACTTAATTATAATAATTACATTTATTTATCATTATCTATTTCGTTAATTTGATAAAGAAATTTAACGTTTTTAGAGATAAATATCGTTAACAATTTTGCTAAAATAGGCCAACCTCAACTTTCTTAAATAACGTCTTAAAGTTTGTCCTTCAGCCTCTATAGAGTCATTTACTTAAGCACCAATGTAAGCCTCCATGTCCCAGGCCCTTCTGACAAGAAATATTGCGTTATTAAGACCTTTATAGAAGTCTTAAATGATGGCATTTTACGATGTTACAACTTAAATTAAACTACAATATTTAGATAAAATTTGTAGGAGAACCTTGGTTGGGGTGTGGTCGATGAAGAAACACAATACAGGAACACAATATTTAAAGTTTTTTCGTATTTGTTAAGCGCCTAACATTCGAAATCAAGGTTTCAATGTATTATGGAACCTAAACACCAACTCTATCGATTCTCGCTCACGATATATCGAGAAAGCACCAAATACTCACGACTCTCAGTAGTCACTCTGGCCTTAACCAGTGCTAGAAATCTTAAAAATATATTGTAATTATAAAGGTTTTGCCACCTTAATAAACTTCTACTCTATACAATAAAAAATAAAATTTAAAAAAAATATTGTTATTTGGGAAAAAATCGTTTCACGTGTTTTCTGTAAAGTTTGCTAAATGGGGCTTAGGCCTTTTTCAAAAAACGACGTCGATATGATCTCTATATTACATTTTACCAAATATCTAAGCGAATATGAGATATATTTAAAATTAAAAATCCTGCATTATGATGAAATTAAAAAAAAAAAATAATTATAGGAATATTTAAGAAAAAAATTACAAAATAATTAACATTGAAAATTATGTAATAATTCAAGAGACCAGAAATAAATCTTCAAATATGTACATGTATGTATCGATTTTTTCATTAATTAATGAGAATATAGAAAAATATAATATAAACGTTTACTCCTCAAAATTATTCCAAAATGGCATACATTTTTTAATTTTCAAAAAGACTACCCATATCGATTCCCGCTCTCGATGTATCGACAAAAAATTGGAAATGATCTAAAAATCGATTATTGATGAAGTAAGCATCAAATTCTGACGACTCTCAGTCGTCAATCGGGTCTTGGGCCATTGCTAGAAACCTTAAGAGTATATTGTATGCCAATATATAAGTATATGTAAGTTTTGTCACCTTAATAAATTATTAAGTTACTCAATTGAGAGTAAAATTAAAATAAAATATATTGTTATTTGGAGGAAAGCGTTTCATACGTTCCCTGTAAAGTTTGCTAAATGGAGCTTACGTCTTCTTCAAAATACGGCCTCTGTATGGTTTCACGGTTAAACATTTTCTCACTATTTTAAATAAAATAGTATATTTTTATAATCTATCTATTGTTATCAATAAATGCAGCTATTGAAACCGGCATGAGTAATACACTTTCAAAACGGGAATCGAATCTACATATAATTTGAAGTCGCATTAGTATTGCTCCTACGCAGACGATGCTTGTATTCAAGAACCGTCATTAAAAAAAAAATAACCGAAGTTTTTTTTTCCATTGATGGAATAGTAACAATTTTTAAAACAATGAAGTCCATTGTTCAAGATCTCAGTGAGACTAAGCCGAGCAAACACAGCCGAAATGTTTGGCTCCCTTGATTACAAAGTTATAGAATATATTTATGGATTATAGTATAATATAAATATAATAATATATTATAATATATATAATTATATTATATAATTATATAATATATTATTATATAAACGATTTTTATCCAAATAACGGTATAATTTTTTTTTTTTTATTTTATTGTTTATTGTGTGCAGTAGGATTTTATTAAGGTGCTAATACCTTTATTATTCTTTTTATATATATATATATATATATATATATATATATATATATATATATATATATATCGTGAGAGCAGATAAATAGAGGCGGTGTTTTCGAATTTAAATTTCGAATTTTTGGCGCTTAAGCCTTTTTCAAAAAACGCTTATATTGTTAATATATTAATAAATTATGGTTTTCTTCGCCTTGTACATCAATAACCCAACATTCTTGGTTAATCGCATGATTTCTCAGTGGATTGGATGAATTATGTTTTTGAAAAAGTACAAAAAAAAAAAAAAATAATAAAATAAAATATGTCATTTTCTCGAAAATTGAAATTTGTAACATTAAACTTTCGTCCACTCATGACTTCAAGGATCATACATTTAACATTTACTTTATCCTCTTTTTTATATATATATTTATTAATACCACATTTATCCTTTTGTCTAAGTTATTTTTCTTTTTTTTTAGGTAAGAACATAGATGCCAAATATACTGCTAAAACTGTCTTCAGAGGTATGATTTTTAGATACATATACCAATCTTCAGGTTGATGGCTGGAATATCTTAGATTATAATATAGAACGACAATAGTGCTTTCCGTTTTTATAGCTATTAATAGTTGTTATATATATATATATATATATATATATATATATATATATATATATATATATATATATATTTCTAAATAATTTTTCTAAAGAAAATGCCTAAAATAAATAAATATTCAATATTAAATTTAATTTTCTCCTTTCTTATTCGTTACGTTATGGTGATTTTGTTTTACCTTTTAAGATACGTAGAATTCAAATATCGAATAAAAAAAAAAAAAAAAAAATCCGGGAGCGTTTTATTCCCGAGTCTACTTGGCCGATTTTTTTTAGATTAGACACCAAAGTCATAGGTCGCTCCTGAATGATCCTCGTAACTCGACAATGCCATTATTTGGTCGATTATAAAGGTTCAATAGGTATTGAAAAGAATTTACTTATATAGGATTTTTTTTTTAAGGCCTTATTATACCGATTCCAAAATATTTTATATGTTTCCTCTACCTTCATAAATGTCTGAGATATGTGCGTATGAAACGTTTTATCGGCTGCCATTTTGTAACGAAATGTCGAGTTCTGAGGATCACCCTGAGGTGGCTTGTGAATTCACTGCCAAATCTGGAAAAAAAAAATCAATCCAAAAGACTTGAAGAAAAAATGTGGACGATGGGCGGATGGATATTTTTATTCGATTTTTGGATTCTATTTCTTCTAGAAACGTAAAATCACGAATTTTTAGGAAGGGGTTAATTTTTTTTTTCTTTTCGATCGATTACAAAGGTTCACTATTAAAAAAAAAATTGATTTTAGTCATGGAAGAGCAATTAAGTCCTTGTTCTTGTTTGAGCCTTTTTTTTCATAAGATATTGTATATTATATAATATATTTTAATTTTTCTGTTAAATTAATCACTACATATATTGTATGTAGTTTTCCTGTGTAGGTGCGTGAATCATATAGAAATTCAAATCGTCTTCCTTTTAGAGGATAACTATGAAAGCAAAGTTTAAAATATCTACCTATATTTACATTTTTTCTTTGTAATTTTAATTTAGGATATTTTCTAGAGATGTTAAACTATCGATACAAAGTTTTTTTGTTTTTTTTGGGGGGGGCGTTTATCTACTTCTAAATGTGTTCAATATTATCTGATTAGAAACAAAAAATTAGAATAATTAGAAGAAAAAAAAAACAGTTTGAAAACAAACCTTGAGTTTTTATTATTAATTTATTTTACATGTATTTACTAAATGTACAGTGTAATTAACTAATAAAAAGATGTTCCTAAAGGTAAGTATCCCTTATTGTGACGTCATTATGACGTTGCAGACCTACTTTCCAGTGTTGAGACTGAATTAAAATATTCAATTAATAATGTGATTAAACCTGAATGGCGTATATTATAAACTAATAATTTTGGATCTTTCTTTTGTTTCTTTAATGTTCATTTTTGATTTATCTTGTTTTGTGTTTTTTTTAAGTTTGCTTGTAATCATTAATTGGACCTGATCTTCAACTGGTATAATTATTGAATTGAAGTAATAAAAAATCAGTTGACATCCGCATGATGGTATAGAAGGATCAATCTAATTAGGGATTGATAAATTATTTGCCACTTCTATAAATATGTTTTATTGAAAACTAGTTTCCAATAACGTCTTTAGTTCTAAAAACATGTATTTGATTTATATTACATTTAATTTAACGTGTATAATAATACCAAACTGTATTTTGAATTGCTTATTTTTGTGTTTTTAGAACTGAAGATGAATCTATAACATTCGAAATTAGTTTCAATAAAAACAAAATTATAGAAGTGGTAAATAATTTATCAATCCCTAATTAAAAAAATTGGATATACATTAATTAAATTGTTTATCATTCATCCTTGCGTATAATTTTGGTTACATTAATGGAAAAATAAGAATTAAACATCTGGTGTTAAAGTTGGTGAATTTAGGAGAAAATTTAGATAAGTTTAGAGAGAAAATAAATGACATTTTTATAAGAATTGGATGGGAATGGAACATCAATGTTTTAAAATGTTAATTTTTAGTTACTTATTGATTTTTTTCAAACTTCATATTCATGGATCCATTCGTTTTCATTAGGTATGTTTTATCACTATGTTATGTTTATGTGCAATAATTTCGTGAAAAAAAAAAGAAAAATATACTAATTTACCAATGACTTCCTTTATTTTCCCTCCTTTAAATAATTAAATTTTATGTGTATAGAAATTAAGCGATTTAGATGTTGTTTCAGTTAAAACAAATTTTAAAAAACAGTACGCTCGATAGTTTTACATCACTAATATTTTCTGATCTAGTGTTTATTCAGGGTTACATTAGATGCTGAAGTGACCTAATTAGATTTTCAATATAAATTATTATGTTGTTTCATCACTCCAATCCATAATTCTCAAAGCCTATATTGAATATCTCATCTGATTGATGCTGAATATTGAAAAGGGATTCCATATGGACTGGATGATTGGATTACTTTGTTCTGATTATGATTAAAATTGCCTCACATGTGGTAAATTTATTAAACCTTTTTGAATGAAATATTTGTATCTACATTAATTATTGAATAATTATAACTTAACAATTGTAGTTTCAAGTTATAATTATAAGCTATGAATCGAATATTTTTTTCTATTTATTCCAGTTTGTTTAACGTTTTAAATAGCATTGTAAAAAGATATTAAACAGCTTAAGCTTTTTCTTTGAAAATTAAAAAAGTTAGACCGTTGCCGAATCGACAGGTCGAAATGGTCTGTTCTTTGCAGGGTAGACGTGACCGAGATCTTGTTACTTTAACTTAATGTCTATATTTCTCTCTGCCTATTTTCTGCGTATTTTATTTTTTACAATCGTAAATCTTGTTTTTGTTGCTTTATCTTGTTTTTCTCTATTTAATTTCGAAGACGAAAGGTCTTATTTAGAAAATAAACAAGTTTGGTCACCGATTTATCAATATTAGATGCGTTAAATACCAACCAAATGATACCAGCCATCAATCATTTCAATTTTTTACTTTCATTTACACATATATATATATATATATATATATATATATATATATATATATATATATATATATATATATAAATCTGAATTTTAAACGTAAATATGTACACGTTTTAAGGTAGGTCCTGTGTGTCTAAATAACAAAGTCTAAGCAAAATGGTTTCTGTACATCTATGTTAATATTCTAGCTCAAAAACGTAAAGTTGTGCGAAACTAAAATTATTTAAGGTATATGCCTGGTATGTTATCGCAACTTCTTTAATAAAATGGACTTAGTATCACTTGTATATCGTTGTTTTAACTTTAAAACGACTCTAGTGATTTGGAATAAACTCGTTATATAATTGTTCAATTACATGGTCTTTAATATCGGCTAGCTCTTATTTATTTATGAACAGGTTAAAGCTTAATTGCAAGTGGTAAAACTTTACAAAATACTGCCTAATATAAATATAACATTAAATAACAAATTATATAACAATATAACTATAAATACGTAACTTTATAATACCTAATACTAATTACAAAAATATTAAATAAGTTAAAAATAAAAATAAAACAATGAAATGCACAACCAACGTAAGTTATAAAATAAAACAATGAATAATGGAATATAAAAAAAAAAAAAAAAAAAAAAATCAGCCCTTGTTCTGATTCATTTAAATATACACAGAAGCAAGAAACATATTAATGATCTTAAATTTATATTGATCTTTTAACATACAAAAGATTATTCCCAAAAATGCTACTTTGTTATTATCATTGAAATTGCCTAACAGGGTCTGAATGCCGAATTTTCAAATGTTCTTGACCAATCCATCCTTTCCATATATGCCAATCTATATTTTAGAGAAATTCCTTTTTTTTCTCTTTTTTTATTGTTATTAATATTCTTATTTTGCTAGGCTAGTTAGTATGTTGCTTTAATGTTTTTTTAATTTACATATATTAACTGGCTAATTCTATCTCAAAAAGACACATCTGTCAAAATTGTACGTACCTTATAACTTTAATGTATTTTTAAAAATATACAATACCACAATAAAATAAAAATGTTGTGGTATTTTTAGTATGAGTTGAGGGGAAAATAATACGATATAAAAGTAGCAATAAATATATAACAATAAACATCAACATGAATGTGATATTACAGAAGTCCCTCGTTCGTACACCATATCTTCCATCCCTCCCTCACTGACCTGAATCCTCCAGTTCGTGTTAAACAAGTTCGTCTTATCCTCTTGATAAAAGTATCTCTATACATCTTTCTTTTCATGTACTCATTTTTTTTTTTAAATTGCTCTCTTAATTAATACATATCTACGTCATTTTTTGAAAACGACTGAAAACCGTTTTTGCAATTATATTAGTGAATATGACATGCTTTATCTCTCTGCAAGTTTGTACTTTTTTCTCCCAAAAGGAGTATCTTTTGTCAATTATACAACATATCAGCGAGATAATGTGCTCAATATTATTTAATAAATTTTTTAACGAAGATGATTTGATGAAAAGTTGGCGAAATTATAAATGAAAATTAGGTTACTCTTACTTATTATATAGATGTCGTTTTTTTAATCAGGCATAAGTGCCACTAAGCAAACTTTACGAGAAATACATGAAACGTTTTTTTACCTAATAACAATATATATATTTTTAATTTTATTTATATTTTGTACAGTAGAAGTTCGTTATGGTGGCAAAACTTTTATAATTACTGCATATTTATAAGGCTTCTAGCACCGTTCAAGGCCTGAGTTACGACTATGAGTCAGTATGTGGTGCTTACATCATCAATATACGATTTTTAGACCATTTCCGATTTTTTTTTTCTCGATATATCGTGAACGGGAACCGATAGTGGCGGTGTTAACGTCCCATAATAAATTGAAACCTGAATTTCGACCTTTTGGCGCTGAAACCTTTTTCAAAAAACGACATCGATTTATTTTGTCTTAAATTTGTAATACATTGTATTTAATGATAGTTGCTTTTAGAATATTAAATTTTTCGATTATTTTTGTTTTCGATATCACGTCACTATCCACTAGTCACTTTTGGTTTATTATTTTCAATGATGGTCCTTTGTAATCGACCAAGAAAATAAAAGTTAATCCCCCTCAAAAGTTGAGGTTTTACGTTTCAAGAAACTTAAAAGATACGGAGATAAGTCGAATCCCCAATATCGAAAAAAAAAAAAATCCATTCGTCCACCGTCCCGCGGGTTTTCTCGAGACTTGTTGGCCGATTTTTTCAGATTTCGCTGCATAGTCATTGGTCACCCCAAGATGATCTGCGGAATACGAAATTACCTGTCGTTTCGTTCTAAATAGGGCGGCGGCCGATTAGCAATTTCATAAGCCCATAACTCGGCCATTTTAAAGATAGAGAGAAAATGTAAAATGTTTTGGAATCAATTTACCAAGGCATTAACAAAAAGTTTAGAAAAATCTAATGATTTTTAATAATGACCTTTATAAACGACCATAAAAAAAATTTAGCTCCCTCTCAAAATTTGAGATTTTACGTTTCAAGATAAGTAGAATTCAAATATCGAATAAAAAAAAAACTTTCCGTCTAAAAGATATAGTTAATCGACATGTAATAACATTTACTACAAAAAAAAAAGTCGAAATAGTACCAGTATTAGCAGAGATATAGCGTATTGAACTTTGTAAACTAATTTCCTGGCGATCTGTTCTCAACTTCTGGGTATCTCAGCCTACTTGCTATAAGGAAAGTCGTGTGGATGGACACGCCAGATATTTTTGAAATATAACTTTTTCGAAATAATAAATCCTTGTTTAGTAATTTATAGCGTTTTTAAATTTCTCGTATGATTTTTTAGTTCAATAGATCTCTGGGGAATTGTTTTTATGCTGAACAGAATTTAGGAAGACTTGTGAATTTGACAGAGCTTTAATAGAAAACAGACTGCAACACGATATACTGTCTATTTTAGGCTAAATTTATTTGCAAATTATCTCTTTTATTTCTTATGAATTAATTAATTTTGTGCGAGTTACAAAATTTAATTAAATTGTTTGAAGTAAAAACTGAATCTGAATTACTTTATTCATTTGACTTCCAAGCAGTTCTGGATTGGTTCTTCATTTAAATTGTAAATTCAATCTAAACGAATATATTAATGCCTGAATACGTACATGTATGAAAACTGTCTGAATGAAGTGGCTATCTGATGAGATTGAACAATGAATATACGAAATCATGGTTTAGTGTAAATTCATGAAGCGGTTGCAATTGCAGATTTAAAGTGGTTTCAAGGTTGTACCTATGCATAAAAGATGCTTCTCTCAGCAAATCCACTTACAACCGCTTACACAGTCAGTTATTTGTTTGTTTTTCATATTTGGAAATTCTATTCCCATTGCATATTTTTCACAAAACTAATCTGAAATGCAAGTATATCCGAAGTTGAAAGGTTCAAATTATACCTTTTAAGGTAAGAAAAGTATTGTAATTGAGTCAAATTTACCTCTAATATGTATTGATATTGTTAAATATTATCGTTATAGAACTTAACAATATCAATAGCGAACAAAAGAAATAAGGGTCGAGAAGGTAGAGAAGGGTAACTGACAGGCGATGACAGATGTCACCACATAAGTGATAAGGGATAAGTTAATTTAAAAACCCTACTGAGAAGTTAACACTGTAACAATGCCAAAAGCTGGAACATCTAATCAATTTTAAGAACTGGTCCCCTTAGGCTTGGCTAAATTTAGACTGTCAATGTCACTAGATAAAGAATTGAAAATCGACAGTTTCGACATTTTGAGCGGGAGAATCCACTTATATCTTGTTCTCCTGCTGCAAATTTGTTCATCTCACAAATGGGGAGGAAAAAAAGTATTTTACACTCAATTTTAACACTTAAAACAAGTAATAAAAATGTTTAATTATAGTGGAAAAAAAATCGCGTTTTGTAACCTTTATTACCGAACCATATGATCTCTGTATTTAGTTTTAATATATTTTTTTATGTAAGTTTATTATGACCTGTTTTTTATTATGATACTTTTTTCCTCCCCATTTGTGAGATGAACAAATGAATTAAAGTACCCCTTTCGACTTACCACTTTTAACCAAAATATAGTATATTAGCAAACAGGTATTATTATAATAGAGTACATAATCTAAAATAAGTAATATTCATAAATAATATTTATTCGACGATGCAAGAGAGGATGGTGGGAAAGTGGCTAACTCCTTGCTCCTCTGGTCACTGTTCACTAACCATTAACTCCTTTCTTCTCCTAAATCCTTCGCAACGCTCTTCTACTTCTCAAGCAATTATTTCCTTCTTCTACACGTTTCTTAGGGATTCCTCCGGTTTGTCTTCTCTTTCTTTCCCCGTGGCCAACAAACTCGTCAGTTCTGGTCCGACGAAGAGGAAATAGTCTTGCGAATCGAAGAGGATTCCCAATAAATTTCGATGAGTAGTAACTCTCGTCTTATCTGAAGTGAAGAAACGAATTCCCACAGTTCCTTCCAGAGTCCATTACATCCTTCATCGTTCTTATAATCTAAATTTACTCTTAAAAGTATAATTTTATTTCTTTTTAGTCGTATTTTTCCTCCGAAAACTATAGACTTTTGCACTGTATCGAAGGTCGTCCGATGGGAGGAGCGTGTATTTTGAATTGTTTCTTAATTCCTAGAACACAGTTTTGAGAGTTTCGGGGATATCCGGTATGTACAAATATATATATATATATATATATATATATATATATATATATATATATTTTCCCACTTCATATGGGCACTTCCAACGGCTCTCTTCAGATCTAAGCGGCTGTAATTCGCCATGTATGGTAGTTTTTAGGAAGAAAATTCCATATAAGTGTCATTGAAATTTCAGTCAAAATTTAAATTTGTCCAAAAGCTTTTTCATGTTTTTTAAGGTTTTGCTCACTTCTAAAGCCCTTCCAAATTGAGTTTGAAGATTGTAAATTTGTATATGAATTGAGTTGGTATTAAAGTAATGCTTTTAAAAAAAAAAATGTATATTTTTTAATAAGATACAATACTGTACATGATTTGATTTCTTGGAGTGGTGTGCTGCTGACACTTTTTTTTTTTACCTTAATGTACAAATGATATCTTTGTATTTTTGTCTTGATGATGCCTAAATCGTCGAAACCTTGACTGGTTAGATGTTTACCAGTATTTAAGAGACTTAAGCCTTTGCGTTTGGAATCCTAGCAATCAATTTATTTAATTTTTCGAGTTTTTGCTCTTTATTAAAAAAAAAAAAAAAACAATTATTAAAAAAGATTACTGGCATTAACAAGGGTTGAGAATGCCATTGAGTTTGATACAACAGCGTTTTTTTTTTTTTTTTTTTTAATAATATATGAAATTATTGTATTAATTTTCTTTTATTTATTATATATTCTAGAAAATTGAGGGAAAAAAGAGCAAATTAAAGCATATAGTGGGTATTTCTGATTTATTTATATTTTTCGGATTTGGATTTTTCATTGAATTACCGACCTCTGCATGCAACTGGAAGGTTATTTTATTCATGAAAAACATACAATTTTCATTTATTGATCAATATCTCTTTAAATACTTGCCGCACGAAAAACAATTTGAATATCTTTGTTTTAAGTAGAGTGAATTTTCTAAAATTTGAGCCCTAATAGAGAGTTCTGTGATGAGGATTAATTTTTTTTTTTTTTTTTTTTAAATGGAGGATACAAAGTGTGTCGTCAATAGAAAGTTTGTCGTGTAAGTGGAAACGATATAGAACAAATAAGAGTAACGAACCAATACAGATCTGCTAATCAAGAGGGCCGCTGAGTCATGGGGTTCACTCCACCGTAATCTACTATCTATAGTTTAGGTTTAGGTCGGAGTTCATGTGATTAAAAAAAAATAGTGTATTGTGATTAAATCTTTCGTGTGTGTCCATGTTTTTTTTTTAATTTATTCTTTATAATTTAAATTGACTGTTAAAAAATATATTTAACACTTTTTTTTTTTTTTTTTTAAATCGAATTTCTTCCCAATATAAAGGTTTCCTCAACAAAACTGTTCCCTTTAACCTACAACCTGCCATGATTTCATCCATATGATTATAAACGCTCTGTTTTGATGAACCTTATACTGTAAAATATATAATTTGTTACGTACTGCGCGATTTTTTTTTTGAGATTTGGTACCAAATATTATTATAAATAAAAATCCAGATTAGTTTTTTTTAGACTTGAAATAATAATTCCGAAACATTTTTCATTATGTTACTGGTAATAATTATTAATAATAAACCATTGTGTAATAATATGCAGCGTTTTATTCAAGTACGCTGCAGAATTGTATGAATTTGAAGACGACTTGAACTTACGTTTTACTGATACATGCATCTCCTAAATTTTTAAAATGGGCAAATTTTTAATTATGGGTAAATTCCAGTCAAAATTACCTGAAATTTTGGCATTTTAAAAGTTTTGCGCATCTCTACAGTTCCACCAAATTAGCTTATAGGGTTGAAAATTTGTATTTGAATTGAGTTGTTGTTTGGGAAATATCGTTTGGAGGTCTCAACTTGTTTCCCCTCCCTCCCGTGTGTTTTTTTTTTAAATATTCGCGTACCTCCAAACCAGTTAGGGGACTCACAACCTGTTGCATTTGAAAGGAAATTAAATTACCTATAAAATTAAAGAAGTTTCATCGAAATCGCACCAGTATTAGCAAAGATCGGTATGAAGAGTTTTCTGTATCGGAGGTCAGCGTAGAGGCAGAATAATATGATAAAAATATGGGTAAATTTCGGTATGCTAGGGAATTTTCTTTTGTGGGTTTCAACTTTTTTCTCATTCCTCCGTTTTTTTAATATTTTTATTTTAGTGAAAATACGACTTCAGTGATGGAGCTCTGCTGCTTTTTTTTGTTTTTTTTGAGAAGGGATTTTTTTAACTGCAAAATACTATTAGTGATTTGCAAAATACTCTGTTAGTTTACATTATAATATTAGTGTTATTTTTTTATTTCCAAAATTTATTTATTTACGAAACTTATTCAAGGTTAAAGGACCACCTGGCAGTTACAGCGACAGTAGCATTCTAGCAATAATAAAAAACTAACTTTTTTTATAGATAAAATTTATTTTTTCATTTTATTTGATTTTACAAAAATAGCAAGTGTAACAATTATCCACTTACGTCTTTAATTTAATTGTTTTAATAATTTTTCTCAGCCATAAAAAAAAAAAAAAAAAATTAAAATTTTTTCCATTTTTTTTTTTAATCAATATTCGTTGTTCAAAAACACAGCTGTTTTATCTTTACACTATTTTCCTATCTCTTTTAGTTTTAGATATATTCAAACTCGGAAAAAAGTTTTTTTTACAAAAATTGTCATAAAAAACGATGAAATCGATCAGTACATCAATAATTTTATTGATAAAAGAACTAAAAATCAGACCCGATCCTGTTAGTTTTTATATTCTACAATAACTGTATCTAAATTTGCTAGCAATTGAGCAAGAGCAAATATCTTCGACGTTTTTAATCTTTTATTACCAGTTATAACAAACTCTAATTTTAAATTTGCACACATCGTTCTCGCTTGACCGAGGAAAAAATATCGGAACTCCAAGGAGTAAAAGTTGTGCCTCATCCTGCTATAGCCTAGATATTGCACCATCATGTCATGTTTTTTTCTTTCTAAGATAATGACTTAATTTTTAAAAGGTCGGATCTTTGATAATTACGAGGACGTAAAAATTAGATGCGAAGTAATATCTAGTTACTGGCAGAAAGATGGGTGAAAGTAGTTGAAATCAATGGACTATACTTTGAAGAGTAGTATTCAATAATATTTTAAATATGTAATTTGAAATAAAGCTATACTAATACACAAGTACTTTTGTAACAACCTATGACTGAGAGAGACTAACCTTCGTAATCAGTTGACATTCACATGATGGTATAGAAGGATCAATCTAATTAGGGATTGATAAATTATTTGCCACTTCTATAAATTTGTTTTTTTAAAAAATAGTTTTGAATGTTAAACATTCATCCTCAGTTCTAAAAACACAAAAACAAATTCAAAAATAAGCAATTCAAAATATAGTTCGGTATTATTATACATATTAAATTAGATGTAATATAAATCAGTATTATAAAACATTTATGAATTATGAATTTAATTAAGACAAGAGATCAAATACATGTTGATACTCACCAAGGTTTAAATGGATTATATCAAACAGAAAAGTTTGTACTGGTTTCTTCTCGCACTGAACTAACAATGAAAGAAAGGTAGATAGGATGTTAATGGATATAAGTTCAAGGGTTGGGGTTTTTCCAGTAATGCCGGTAAGTAATTGATTTTTCTGTTATAGATGGGAATAAATTTAAGATTGAACTATTGGAGATATTTATTTTATTATTTCAATTGCTTCATATATATTTAATTTGAGGCTGTTTTCAACGTGATGTATTAATTTAACTCCTGAGTCTTTCTTTTTAAATGAATATATCCATCCGTGTGAGTGTCTGGCTCTCGGGGAGTGGGAATCAAAATCTAGCCCGGAGTCTCTCAACTATTTCGTGGGTACTACTTTTTTTTCCCCCGTCTGGGCTCTTCCTTTTGTTCTGGGAGTAGTTTGTGAGCCTCCGGGGGCACTTTATCTTGTAACGATCTCAAGAAAACAAAGGAAACGAGATAGCTTCCCTCTTTACAAATAAACTTCTTCCTTAACTAGCAACTCGAATAAGATAGTATTCTGTCTTACCTTAAAATAGTCCCAACACCTGAATAGGAAAAGTCAGTCATTGTCAGATTCCTTTGAAAGGAAGATAGAAAACTAAAGAAAAAAAAAAGTCCGTGAGCAGTGGAACTCCATCACTAAAGTCGTATTTTCACTTTAAAAAAAAAAATAATTAAAAAACGGGGGAGTAAGAAAAAAGTTGACATACATAAGACAGTTCCCTAACATACCGAAATTTACAGGTACTTTTATTATATGGTTCTGCCTCTTCGCTGATCTTCGATACAGAAAACCCTTCATACCGAATTTCAGCTCATTTGACCCAAAGGGGGCCGCTGGAAGTGCTCAAATGTAGCGGGAAAAAAAAAATATATATATATATATATATATGTATCAGATATCTCCAAAACTTCCATAATAAAAAATTTAGTACATAAAAAGTTAGTGTGCTTAGGAGCACACGCTGGAAGTGTACTGCTATTTTAAATTATTTTTATTTTGCTTACTTATTTAATATTTTGATCTCTTCTATCAAAAAAGAAAACATCAAATAAATGGCGGGATAAACTGCCTGTTGTTGCGCATCGCGTATCCCGACAGGTCTTGCTTCTTAGAATATCTCCGGAAATAGTTATCCGATTTTGAAGGTTGACGTGTCATTCGATCAAGCATTAACCCCTTTAGTTTTTAAAGTGGTCGTATTTAAAAAAAAACCCAAGTCGCACGAGCGATGCCAACGGATAACTTTCAGAAAATCCGATTTTTCCCTCTCTATTGCCGTTCTTGAATTCATAGCTTCTCAAAAGACAGAGCTAAAATTTTCTATGGCATATCGTTTTAAAGAGGATTAACCAGGCTTCATTTTGGCTTACTCACAATTTGCCTAGTCGTTTTAGTTTGCCAAAAAAAAATTAATCCAAAGTTTCACAGAGTTAATTTCCGAATTCGTATTAAAATATTTGAAAAAGTGAAAGTGCTAGACCTATACTATGATGAAACGAAAAGTAGCAGGGTTCTTTCTGTTTAAAACGGTATGCCTATAATAATCGTAGCTCGTTCCGTCAAAGACTTACATGAAAAAGAACGGACGAAGACGTCGTAAGTCGTCCTCCGAGAGTGTCCTAAGGGCTGCGCACTGCGCCGCGTGGTCCCCACTCCTGTTATTATTGCATTGTCATCCACCCCTAAGATATGTTCCAAATTTTAAGTCTCTAGCTCATCGGGAAGATAATAAACATGTCCAATATATTTGGTTATAGAATCACCACAAAAAATTTGGTTGAATTTGGACAAATTACATTCCGTCCTATTCATATGTGCATGTCAAAATATAAAGCTCCTTGTATCTGTGCATGTAAACATACAGAAAGTAAATTAATGTATTGAGTAAAAAAAAAGTCTTCATTTTCGTTTGGGTGCGGAAGGTAAGAAAATTATTTCCATGGTCGGTGTTTTTATTTTTTATTAAATTAATTTTTAAATATTGTTTTCAAATTATTCTAAAAATTAGTCGTTTCGTGAATTTTACCTTAATGTTGTAACTAGTTACCTTTCAATCTATAGACAGACCTCGCTCTAGGTAATTCCTCAATTACGAGTGGCACGGGGCCTTTACACGAAGTTGGCAATTATTATTATTATTAGGTTATGACTGATTAACCTAAAGTTGGCAATGTCTTATTCATAATTATTATTATTTGGTTATGACTAATTAACCTAAAGCAAACAGTTCCATTAGTGAGGCATTGAAAGGGGAGAGAGACCAATTCCATCTAATTGCCAATTACCCCTGGACCTTTCTCTTCATTAATTTTCAAAGGGACAAGTTTACTGCGATTTGTCCTTACTTTCTACTACTACTTACAAAAGGACAAATACACATATACTTTCTCTGAACTTTATAAATCTTTCATATTTTTTGAAAGTTTATTTAATCATAAGAATAATGAAGAAAAAGCATTAGCAGCAGATCTTCATCACTAAGGTCATATTTTCACTAGAATACAAAATTAAAAATATAAAATGGTGGTACTAAGGAAAAAATCTAGTGCGGGGTGCGCATCACACAACGTTCTCTTACCACCCTATAATAATAATCTTTTTAACAAAATTTTAAAGATTTCACATAAATAAAAAAAATAAAATAAAAACCTGTACCACTACAGCCCATAAGGGGTCTTGGGTTTAGTAATAGGTAAGGACCGTACTGTTTCTAAGCCAACGGTTGTGCAAGGAGGTGATTTGGCCGAGAACACGCTCAACCGCCAGGTTTTTCTCCCAATTAAGGGTACCCACTTTATAGAGGCTGGGTGTGCCCAGCCGATAGCACTTATACTGGACCACTCATAATCCTGAATTTAGCAGACTTAATAAGACTGTGAGTTCACTTAATGTTTACCCTTACTGTAATTTGTTCGTTATTCTGGCAACTTTACGTACTCATTTCAAATACTGTTATGTTATCACTTCAATTATATTTAGCGGCTGCAGGTTACGCAATTCGGTATCGTATAGATATTTACATTCTCCAGTCGACTAATCCTTTAACCGTCCAAATATTTTTCGTGAAACAAGTGGGAATGCTTCGCGTCCACAAAGCCTAGTGCATACACCTAGAAACATAGACACGGTACGTTAAATATAGACTAGGAGCTGACAACGGATTCTTTCAACGAATGGATTTACCGTCAGGAACCATTTTAAATTCTAAATAATCCTCATATGAACACACAACTCAGGTCAGGTCGGTTGAAAGCTCTTTATAAATGAAATTTTAAATTGAAATCGCGGAATTGGCATATGACGAGAAAACTTCAAGGTTGAAAATTTGATGCGATAAATAGTTCATTCAAACGAGATTTCACCCTGACTGACGGTATACTTGATTGGAATAATTGTTGGATAGCAGAAGATCGTTTTATCGCATTATAACACTGTCTCTTGGCACGATATATTACAGCTTGAAAACGAACACGAATTTTTTTGTCTTTTTTTCAGTTATTGATTTATAACTCCAAAAGGGTTCTTTCTAGAGAAAACTTATTTATTTCAAGAATTAAAGAACATAAAATTCTGCGTCGAATGAGCACATAACATTTTAAATTCGGTCCAGAAATTTCGTCGAAATGGACGGTCGAAAAACGAGATCTAGGGTAAATTTTGGGACATTTTTAAGCTTTTTATTTATAACTCCAAAACGGTGCTTCCTAGCGAAAACTTCAGTATATCAAGAATTAAAGTATATTAAATTGTGCGTCTAATGAGTACCTAACATTAACACGGTCCAGGATTATGGACGAAACACACTACAACTTTTGTAACTTTTGCTAAGATATCCAATATAAGTGGTTCCCAAATTTATGTACCATGAAAACGGCTGTTCTAATTTAAAAAACGTATAGGATAAAAGTTATAAAGCATCAAATTTTGCATTCAGGGAGTACCTAATATTTCATATTAGATAAGCTAATCCGAAATCTACCATTTCGAATTACTATATGTATATTTGACCTAGTCTAATAGAACAGTTGCGAGACACTGTCTCTGACTGTCACCAGGCAATGTCCCGTGTCCGCGTGTCCACACCTAAAGGTCACTGACGATCGCTCCAAATCGAACATTGAACACTTCACTCCATTGCTCCATTTTTTACCGACATACAGTGATTTATGCTCACGTAAGCAATCATTAATTGGGCTATAGACAGATGGGGGCTCTAAAATAGCAAAAACATTTAATGATTTAATCTTAACCTCCTATCCAAGTACTTTAGTATTATAAGTATTTTCTAGCATAATTATTAGTAACATATATATATATATATATATATATATATATATATATATATATATATATATATATATAAATGGTAGTTTTGGGACCTGTCACTCCCTTATCAATAGGGGCGTGGCCTCAGTAAGGTTATAGCCTTACCCGCCACCAGTTACCGCCACCATTCTTTCCCTTTGTCCTGTTTTTTGAAAACCGCGTATTCATTGCAATCATTAAAATTATTACTGCCTTAATTACATATTTAAAATTTTTAGTGCTGTCGACTTCCGGTGCTCTGGGGAAGTTTAACTAATAATTTAAAGGAGAGGTCATTTAAATTACGGTATGGACCCGACCTCAATTGAAAAGGAACGTTTGGGGTTTGTTTATCTCTTGAGCCAGCTTAGCGAGCGGAAATCGTCAGCTGTGATCTATTTAAAGCAGTAATAATTGAAATTACGGTAAGGACCCGACCTCATCTGAAAAGGAACTTCTGGGGTTTGTTCATCTCTTGAGCGAGCGGAAATCGTCAGCTGTGATCTATTTAAAGCAGTAGTAATTGAAATTACGTAAAAATTATGTATATTTCTATTAATAAATTATGTATAATTATATTAATTATTTACAAGAATGAAGTGAACGCATATGGGAATGAACGTATAAGGGAATGTTGTGGGGACGTAACCTCAATGTTAACAATGTGAAGCCACGCCCCTTTAGATAAGGGAGTGACCGGTCCCAATAATTACCACACATATATATATATATATATATATATATATATATATATATATATATATATATATATATATAAGTTATCCATATCAATATTTAAAAAAAATATTTTATACAATCAATATCGTAAAATATAACAAAACTTAATTTACTGACAAACAATAGCACAGCCTAAAAACTATCTGAAAAACTGTGCAGTTGATTTTTCCACTCCATCCGTTTTCCACACTGACGGTAGTA
Organism: Rhaphigaster nebulosa; assembly: GCA_948150685.1. Lineage (NCBI taxonomy): Eukaryota > Metazoa > Arthropoda > Insecta > Hemiptera > Pentatomidae > Rhaphigaster > Rhaphigaster nebulosa. Next base: position 6,542,496 of record OX411312.1, on the reverse strand, counting down.
CCATTATGTGACTATATCAATTGCTTAAAGTGCTATTAATCAGCGCTTTAATAATCTTATGTTATTTACAGAACGTTAATATTAAAATATTATATATTTGTTTAATTATTTGATTTATTTTTATGATATTTTATACATTTTTGGGTTTTTAGTATGAGTATTTCAATTTTTTCATGATCAGCTGTTTGTAATTTGATTTTTTCCAGCTATTGGCATGTAACCTCCCTTTTCCCTCAGTATGTGTCTTGGAGTCTTGGTGTGGGGTGCTGTCTCTAATTAGTGACTTTTTTTACTGTGGATGTGAGATATACTGCATATTGTTCTTCATATAGTTTTTTTTTTCTTTCTCTTTAATTTCTTTATTTATTGTTTTATTTATATTTTTTTCTCCTTTCTTTTTTTTCTTTCTCTTCTTCTATCCTGATGATGCCTGAATTGGCGAAGTATCGACAGGTGATTTATTATCTGTTATTTTTGAGTCTCTTGGCTTCTTGTTTAGATTTTTCCATTTATGTCCTAAGTTAATACGAACTTAACGAGAGTGGATATTTTTTCTTCCCAAGTTTTTTTATCAGATATCTATTGTAGTATTCTTTATTCTGAAATCAGAAAAAAGTCAATCTTGAAAGTTAATAAATACACTAAAAAAAATATTATAAAGGGTCTATCTTGATTCAATTGTTATTCAATTCTGGAATATATATATGTATATGTATATATAATTATATTGACATTGTCCGATTTATTTGTCTATTTTCAAGTCATTCTCTCTCTCTACATGTTGTCCTAGTTATCTATTTATTTTCATATACTGAAATGGATCAAAGAACATGTATAGAAAAATAATTTAATGTTATTAACAATTTTATATAAAAATTATTATAATAATACTCTTCGAAAATAAAATGTTTTTTATTAAAGTTTTTTTTGGTACAACTTTACAAGAGGGGCTCGTTATCACTGGTACTCCTTACCCGAAGATCGCCGGACTAGCACACTCTAGCGCCATTTGTGCTAACTAACTGCTTTCCAATCAATTGTAACATTCGTATTCATTGCAATTATTAAAATTATTACTGCCTTAATTAGATATTATTTAAAATTGTTATTGCTGTCGATTTCCGGTGATCTGGGTAAGTTTTAGTAATAATTTAAAGGAGTGATAATTTAAATTACGGTAAGGCCCCGACCTCAAGAGAAAAGGATCCGTTGTTGTTTTGTTTATTTATTGGGCGAACGTAATGAGCGGAAGTTGACAGTACTAGTAATTTTAAATAATATCTAATTAAAGCAGTAATAATTTTAATAATTCCTATGGACACGAATGTTACAATTGAATTTAAAGCAGTTAAGAGAAATGGCGCTGGAGTATACTAGTTCGGCTACCTTCGGGTAAGATCGGGAGGAACCAGTGATAACGCGGCCCTCTTGTAAAGTTGTACCTTTTTTTGTGCTAATATCATTAAATTACTAACGCAGAAATTCCTACGACATAAAACAATTTGCTATGGCAACTGTACTGCGGCATTATATCCGACTGGACTAGCTGTGTACTAGGCTCTACGAATGAGTTCAACCTTATTAAAGATTAACATGTTTCAAAATTCAACTCTTAAGGATCTTTTCCTCCTTTTGTTGGTCCGGGAAGGGGAGGACGGAATTGAAACATTGAGGAGGAGAAGTGATAAATGTTAGAAAGGACAAAGGCAGCGGCAGGGGCCTAGATGAATAAGTGACGAAGGACGAGAGACACAAAGATACGAAGGGGCGAAGACAGCCCCAGGACGCAGTAAAGACAACTCTTACAGTTTACTCCAATTCTCCAAGGGCTCCCCTTCTATGAATTTATCATCCTCATCAGTCCCCGCGGGCTCTTCCTTTAATAAAACTAATCGTAAAAGCCCCCCCTCTTCCTACGGCCATCAAGAATAAAGCTGTTTATGTCTCCTGGTTAGGTTGATGGTTATCAGCCAGCTTACGTCTAGGGATCAAAATCGATGGTAAAAGATATTCGAATTGCTTAATAATTTGGACTATAGGGTCATTCCATATGACATATTCTCTGTATGTCTCTGATTTACATGATTTATTTTAAACATATTATACCAACTAAATACATCACAAATCTATTTTATTGATATTTATTACTTGTTTAGTCGAGACTTTTACGAGGCATTTACAAGTAATCGATTTCATCATCATCGATTACTTGTAAATATCGATTTTTGATAATAGTATGTATTAATAATATTAAACCTTCTGAGAGAAATTTTTTTTTTTGGATGTATATTAGTAATCATCACTTGCTTTATTTCTCAACAATTTTGTACTTTTTTTTTCTCCTAAATCCAATATCTTTTGTCAATCATACAATATTTTAGCAATATAATATGCTTAGTATTATTTAATAAATATTAAGTGTAAATTAGGTTACTATTGTTATGATTTGATGATTAGGGATTGATAAATTATTTGCCACTTTTATAAATTTGTTTTATTGAAAACTAGTTTCGAATGTTATACATTCATCTTCAGTTCTAAAAACACCCAAAAATTAAAAAATAAGCAATTTAAAATATAGTTTAGTATTATTATAAATATTAAATTAAGTGTAATATAAATCATTATTATAAAACATTTATGAATAATGAATTTAATTAAGACAAAAAATGAAATACATGTTGGTACTCACTCTTAATTAAATCCGTTATTCATAAATGTTTTATAATGCTGATTTATATTACATAAATAATTTTCCATTCCTCATTTAGACTCATTTAAAATAAATATGTACAAGATAAGCAGAACACGACAGCTGTCCATCGATTTGAATTTATCATAGTATTTATTGCTTAGAAACAGATAGAACATTTTTTATTAATTACAATTTACAAATTGCCACAAGACTATAATTGATATATTTACATGTTGTGGTGTAAGGACCTTTTTAGTGATACATTGCGATGAACACTGATTTTACCTAAATGTATTTTTAAAACTGTAGGAAACTAAAAAAAAAATAATTCCTTCATATTACAAATATAAGTAAATAAAAAAAATATCTGATGTGGACAACACATGACTTCCTTGTACGCCTATTAAACTATAAATCGGTGGCTCAATAAGTGATCCTGAATTTGGTTACTAGTTTCCGAAGATTGCAGTATCTCGGCGTCGCGACATCCATCTATTAACACACACACACACACACACACACACACACACACAAATAGGGAGAAAAACCAGTATTTTACACTAAATTTTAACACTTAAAGCAAGTGATGAAAATGTTTAATTGGATTGGAAACCAAATTGCGTTTGTAACCTTCATTACCGAAACATGTGATTTATGTATTTAATTTAAATATAATTTTTGATGTAAGCATATTCAAGTAAAGTACCGTTTTAGGCTCACCAATTTTAACCAAAATATAGTAAATACATTCATATCGATATAAAAGTCCTATTTACCAAATTTGAGATGTTTTGCATTATATTTTAATATAATTTTTGATGAAAGTCTAATATGACCTTCAAGTAAAGTACCGCTTCCGGTTTTCCAATTTAGATCAAAATCTAGTATGTTATTTAAGTCAATATATAAGTTATAAATACCAAATTTGAGAAGTTTTGCAAAGTATTTTAATATAATTTTTGATGGAAATCAATTATGACCTTCAAGTAAAGTACCACTTCCGGTGATAAAGCAGTGACCAAAAAGGGAGGTTCACAACTAGATTTTACAATTATCCTAAATTCAAAATTTCAACTTTCTACGGCTAACCGTTTTTGAGTTATGCGAAATACGAACGAAAGAACGTTCGTGCGTACAGACGCCACGACGAAACTAGTCAAAATGGATTCAGGGATGGTCAAAATGGATATTTCCGTTGAAATCTGAAAATCGGAAATTTTCGCGATTACAATACTTCCTTTACTTCGTACAAGGAAGTAAAAATATGTTGCTGTAATGTTAAATTGTATGGAGCTGAAAGTTAGACAGCCTAAAATTCTAGTATATCGAAGATAGTTTCATATTGCATAGCACTGGGGTACATAAAGTCATTCTTTATTCTTGTAAAATATGGTATCGCCAAGCGTTCCATAAAATTTTTACCTCATATCAACGGTACAACTTCTTTTATCTGGCTACCGGAGTGATAGTATTGTATTATATGCTATTGTAGATATAATATATTTATTATTTTGTATTTTCATTATTATATTTAACTATATTTGTTTTTTATAGTAATTCATCCAGTTTTAAAATATTTTTTCTTTATTTTTTCAGGTAATAATATATCTTCTATGTCTCGACTAATACACCAGAAAGAAGTAAGAATTTTGTATTATTCAGAAAATGTTTATAAATGTTTTAATGTTGGTCTTATTTAATCCGCGGCAGTATTATTCGCGTCGTTGTTGCCGCGCTGTGGCTTCTCGACCAGTTGCCTTTGCACCACTGCATATCATTGCCCCCATCGTAAACTTACGTATGTGAAAATTACTATTTTTCGGGAGAGCAAAAAATCTGTTGCATTCTTTTGTGTCTGAGGGCAGATTTTGACTATTTTAAATTTTTTTGTTGATGTATTTTTTTTTATCTCATAATTTTATGTGTTGTTGTATTTGTTATATATATATATATATATATATATATATATATATATATATATATATATATATATATTTTTTAGTTGAGTAGTTTATTTTCAAAATCATCACCGACCAATTTTCATGTACTGCGAAAAACTATGCTTTCTATTCCAATTATAATATCAAAATCAATTTTTATTTTTAAATGCATTTGAAAAATCTTCAGTCTAGCACATATTTCCAATCGTTGATTATATTGATATTAATTAAACAGCATTTAAATTTTAAATAGGCCGCGATTTGGAAACAAAAATCGTTTAGGGTTCATTTTGGAAATGAACGACTCATTTACGCATATTCGTTACTTATAAATATGGAAGCTTCAGACTTTTAAGACATTTTTCCTAAAAATACAACTGCGATTTCAATACTTTCTAACTCTAACTTCACTACAGGCTATATCAACGAAAATATTATCGAAAAATAACAGAAACATAATATAAAAATTTTCACATTCCCAAGTTTAATATCGTTTCGATGATATATCGGTCCTGTGAGTTTTCAGAGGTATAATTGTATTCCAATCGTAAAATTACTATATCAATCGAAAGTATCCTCTTCAAACCAGTTTTTTTATAGAAAATATCGATAGATTTAGTCAAGTGTTGTCGATTAAAAGTTAAACGATGTCTTGACTTCACTTTGTTGATGTATATGGTTATATACATCCAAGTTATAAAAAAAAAAAACTCAAAATTGTGAAGAACTCCTCTCCACGCGCTTTTCAGAGACATGTTTTGTGTCATAAGGCATTTACAACAAGCAATAGGCCTATTCAAGAAATGGTCGTAATAAAGATGTCCGACAATGCCCGTAGAATGCTGAAAAGGAGCTGGATTTGAGACCAAGAAAAGATTGATATTAGTCAGTTGACGTCCGCATGTTGGTATAGAAGAATCAATCTTATTAGGGATTGATAAATTATTTACCACTTCTATAATTTTGTTTTTATTGAAAACTAGTTTCGAATGTTATACATTCATCTTCACACACAAAAATTCAAAAATAAGCAATTTAAAATACAGTTTAGTATTATTAGACATATTAAATTATATATATTATAAATTAGTATTATAAAACATTTATGAATTATGAATTTAATAAGGACATATTGTTTCATAAATATGTATGAAGCACTTGAAATAATAGAATCCTTCAAATCCAATTCAGATGTTTGCTTAAATAACTAAATAAATATCTCCAATAGTCCAATCTTAAATTTATTCCCATCAGTAACAGAAAAAACATTACGCATCGGAATTACTGGAAAAACCCCGACCCTTAAACCGCTTACCTATAACAACCCACCTTTCTTTCAATGCTAGATCAGTGCGAGAGCAAACCAATACAAACTTTTCCGTTTGATATAATCTACTTAAACCTTGGTGAGTACCAACATGTATTTGGTTTCTTATCTTAATTAAATTCATAATTCATAAGTGTTTTATAATACTAATTTATATTACATTTAATTTAATATGTATAATAATACCAAACTGTATTTTGAATTGCTTATTTTTGAATTTTTGTGTGTTTTTATTGTGTGTATAACATTCGAAACTGGTTTTCAATAAAACAAATTTATAGAAGTGGCAAATAATTTATCAATCCCTAATTAGATTGATGTTAGAACCGAAGAAGTTGCCTATGGGTAATTTTTTTCCTCATCCTTATCATGGTCAGTTTTTCTAGTACTTGTTCTTGTAACGCCATTCGCTGTGCGCCATTTTGTGCCGACAGTGTTTTGAAGTTATCAGTTAAGAGGATAACTATTATTTTTTTTTTTTATCAGTTCCAGAAATATGACATGAGAATAAGCTGTTATCTATGAATAGGAACCGTTACAGGACACCATATGGTGTTCTATTCGACCACCTTATGCTTCGTGTTGGCCATTAATTAGTCAGAGAGGAAGTGCTTCAGCCCATGGTTCCGCTCACGGGCTTATCGATCGATATTTTAATTAATATCCCGGACCACAATGGCTGTCTGTCGGTCGCTATTGTGTTAGTGGGCTATAGGTTCATGGTCTGTGATAGCAGCTTGTTATCTCGTCAATGTATCTATATAAGTCTTAATAGATAATATTGTATAATAATTATACCATTTATAATTATTATAAATAAAATCATCTTACACAGTGGCGTAACTAGGCCAACTGGCGCTCGGGACAAACTTCAAGATTGGCCCCCCAGGGTCGGAACTAGGAGGACAAAGGAGATACATGCCCCGGGCGGCAGAACTTAGAGGGTGGTTAATTTTGAGCAAAAGCTTATTTTTAGGTTAAGTAAAGAATAATTATTTCTGCTTTTTAATAGTTTTGACCTTAATTCAGTCAGTTAATGTTACAAGATGATATTTATTTCGAAATATATTACCTAATGTATAATATATATTATACTAAATATATTCAGTTGACATCCGCATGATGGTATAGAAGGATCAATCTAATTAGGGATTGATAAATTATTTGCCACTCTTTAAATTTGTTTTATTGAAAAATAGTTTCGAATGTTATATTTTCATCCTCAGTTCTAAAAACACACAAAAGATTCAAAATTAAGCAATTCAAAATACAGTTTGGTATTATTATACATATTAAATTAGATTAATATAAATCAGTATTATAAAACGTTTATGAATTATGAATTTAATTAAGACAAGAAATCAAATACTTGTTGGTACTCACCAAAGTTTAAATAATCCATGTTTGATATAATCCATTTAAACCTTGGTGAGTACCAACATGCATTTGATTTCTTGTCTTAATTAAATTCATAATTCATAAATGTTTTATAATACTGATTTATATTAATCTAATTTAATATGTATAATAATACCAAACTATATTTTGAATTGCTTATTTTTTAATTTTTTGTGTGTTTTTAGAACTGAAGATGAATGTATAACATTCAAAACTAGTTTTCAATAAAAAAAACTTATAGAAGTGGCAAATAATTTATCAATCCCTAACGAAATATATTACCTAAATACTACTAGCATAGTTTTAGTAGTATTGTAAGTTTTCGCCTTGTTTATTATTATTGAGTTTTTAATTTAGTATTTATCCTTCAATGATATAGATTTTAACATGTAACGCATATCATTTAATTTATTTATGATATGATTTTGTCGTTGTAGTTAGTTTTTAGCAAATAATGATTTTTTTTTACTTTATTACTTATATTATTTTACTAGGACGACTTTTAGCCATCTTATTTATAATTTATTTCTTAATTTTTGTTCTTTTAAATTTAATTTTATAACATAACTTAGTATAAATAATCTTGTATGTTTATTTCTTTTTAAGTATTACGCATGCTGTAGCTATTGATTATTAAAAATTTTAATTGTCATTTCTAACTTGTGATATATTATTGACTGTTTCTTGTCTTGGTTAATATTTCATTTATATGAGTTTCAATTTAGTGTAGTATTAATATTTGAATTAAATAAAAAAATAAATAATAATAATATTAAAATAAGTCTAATGGTAATTGTGTACAAGTAGAGGTAGGCTCAATTTGTATAGAGTTCTTCCCTAGAAACAAATATAAATAAATTAAAAATATATTACTTAAAGTACCGTTATAAAAAAACAGAGTTTTATTGTAAGGGGAACGAAAGAAGAGGCGGCAAAATTATGTTTGCCCCTCCTTTCTTCCGGCAAAAATCCTAGTACCGGTTCTGCCGCCCTCTGCCATAATTCCAGGTTATCTGCATCTAGGAAAATACGGTACCGTTGAAGTCTCAATACCGGTTCTCAAGTACTCGAATCATTTATTCGATACTAAGGTATCGATTGTTTACTTATATCGATGGGTATCGTACATTCCTACCTGGTTATTATAAGCATTATTTCATGCTTACTTATTTAAACGTATAGTATTTTCTACTTAAATCCCATAAAATAAATTTTTTTTCGGAGTCTGAAAAAGAAGGGAAAAAAAAATAAATTATTAACAATTATTTTTTGGCCAATTCAACGGCCCCCTCCCCCTCCCCATCTCCAGAACCGAAATCTATTGGTACAGTCAGTAAGTCGGCCTCCAAAATGTTGACTTATTATCGTACTAGAGCATGTAGTTCTAGAAGTGTAGACTAAATAAGTATGGTTAAATTTATTTATTTGGGGATTATAAACGTCCTGATGTACTCCAATTAAAAGATTATCCTCCGGTTTTCCAACTTATTCTATTCTAACTAGAGTGGGAAGGTCGAGATTCATTTAGTGGGTCCGCCATTAAATAATTTTTAATTTGTCCAGACAGGATTCGAACCTGCGCACTGTGGGGCGGCCGTACAGGTCCGTTGGACGTTGAGAAGAAAAACAAATATTAAAATTAGGAATTTTTATTATATAAATGACAAACCAATATCGTTTTCCGACCATACCCAGCAATTTTCAATTTTCAATTTGTTGTATTAATAATAACTTTAAATGAGATAATCTTTAGAGGGAGGAAAATATATATATATATATTCAGAAAGTTTGCCTATATTTTGTTTTTCCAAAACTCAATGATGCTGGGTAGAATCAGGCATTGCTAGTAAATCCTAAGGCTAAAAAACATATAGAATTATTTCGATACTGCCAAGAATTATAAACAATTTGATTCCATCACCTTAATCGCTTTTTTGATCGATATTGCCCCCAAAACTACTAAGCTCCTGTTAATATCAGTTTGAACTTCCGAAAAAGTTTTCAGATGTTGCCCCAAGCTGCCATCTCACTTGTAATGGAGGATATAGCCCGTGCTAACGTTGAACGTAAAGTGCTATTATTATTTAATTTTTTTATTAGTGTCCTTACGCTTCTCTATATCGCACAAATTATAAATCCTTAGTTTCAAGAGTGTAGTTTTAAACAATCAACAAAAATATTCAGAAAATATTTCCTTTTTAATTACAGTCGACCCTCTGTATATCGAACTTCCATATATCGAAAATCTCTATGCATCGGACTTTTTTTAAAAAACCTTGAAATTTTATTAGAAAACAATATTCCGTATATCGAATAAAATTTCTATATATCGTACAAAAAATTCCCATTTAAGAAAATATAAAACTTGATTGTCATCAAAAAAAGCCCTTCGTTTAGGTACATAAGAATGGGTAATAATTAAATAAAAAAAAAAAAAAAAAAAAATGTTCCACTGGTTTGCAAAGCAATGGAAATTTAGGGAAGATCTTGTTTCAGAAGAAGTACAGGAGTACCGAAATTCTCTGAATCTTGCGTATATAGTGAAATTATTATTTTAAATTCAGTTTAACTTTGCCATTCTTGTTTTGAAAATTGTTCCTAAACATGACTTCGGTGATGAATTATACTCAAAAAGACATCAAAAGCTTTTTTGTGCGAAAACAAAAATAAATTAATTTTTATGTATGTTTGCATATTTTTAATACATGTCCTTATTAAATTATTAATGTACATTTGTAAAAAATCTGCAACCGCACACCCTAAAAAATTGCCTTTGATACTTCTTTAACCCTAAAGAATAGCAGTAATTGTTTAAGCCTAAAAAGAATAGAAAATTGCAATCTTTCTATATATCGAAAATTCCATTCGAATTTTTCTCAAGGAACCTTCCGTGTTCGATTTATAGAGGTTCCACTGTATTTAATTATATTTTTCTGTAATAAGATTATCCTTTTTGATTAAGTAAAAAATAATTAATTTTGAAACAGAGCTATGTTTACAATACAAACTACAAGATAAAAGACGGAGTCTTTATTTGACATGAAATAATTATTTAAATATTGACAAAAAATATCAGAAAGTGACTTTGAGCGTAAAGTTGAAAATTAATTCATAAATATCTTTTTAATAAATTTATGTTATGTGAGTAGTTAAACCGAAATAAAAGGGCAAATAAATTCTTATTAAAATTCAACAGAACATACATAATATATTATGAGTACGAAGTATTGCAGACAGTGTGGAATGCCACAAGTCCAATATCAGTGGAAAATATGGAAATTAATTCTGGCAGAACGAAATATCATCAGAATGGAACGGAAATTGTTCTCTGGCATGAAATAGAACGATAATAGTAGAAGCGACCATCTCTATTTCCAATATCGTTCTGGTCGGAATTACAAAATTGAAAAACAAAAAACATAGTTCCAGTTTCCGAACATAGCAATTCGTTTCATCCGCTGACGATACTTTATTAATTGTTTGTCGGCCATCGGAGTGAGGGATACTGTTGCTAGTGTAACCCGTACTGCTAATATTAATTCCCTAGGATAGCCCGTACTTCATTTTTTAATTGGAGAAAATAAGGACATTTAATCCCAAAAAACAAAAAATAAGAACCTGTTCCAGTTACTAAATAACTGTTATTTGTGCTACTGGTCAAAAGTAGCTATTCTTAACAAACACTAAAAAAATAGGCAGATGCTGTGTGTACCACCGGCGTAGGATTACTTAGAGAGGAATTAATGAAAATTACAAAGAAGAATATATAATTTTAAAATAGCAACCTGGTGAATAGAGATCCAATCATGTCGTAGCTATCACGTTTAACTGGCGAATATTAAGTTACCGCGAGTATATTTGTAAAATAAAATCTTATAATTAGGGAGTGATAAATTATTTGTCACTTCTCTAATTTTGTTTTCATTGAAAACTAGTTTCGAATGTTATACATTCATCTTCAGTTCAAGTTTAAGAAGATTATATCAACTATAATAAACCAGTATACGATTTTTATGTCAATATAAATAAAATACTATTTTTTTGTTGAAATTGGATATCCAGCAGTGGTACTTACTTTACTTGAAATTCATATTAGACTTAAACATATCATATTTAGTTCTTACTTCAAAATTATATTAAAATATAATACAAAATTTCTCAAATTTGCTATATTAGACTTCTATGTATAGATAAACTAATAGACTTTGAATAGAGATACATTATTTGGCACATTTATAATTTTGTTTTATTGAAAACTAGTTTTAAGTGTTATACATTCATCTTCAGTTCTAAAAATACCTACAAATTCAAAAATAATCAATTCAAAATACAGTTTGGTATTATTATACATATTAAATTAAATGTTATATAAATTAGTGCTATAAAACATTTATGAATTTAATTAGGAAAAGAGGTGAAATACATGTTGATACTCACCAAGGTTTAAGTAGGTTATATCAAAATCTTATGAACACAAATCTCAGAGAAGTAAAAAGGCACAGAGATGAAATAATTATTCGTAATGGGAAAGTTGAAAGTAAAATATAAAGTTTTTTTTTTTTTTGTTCTCCTTTAGAGTAGCTATGTTCTCATTCGTTACTTAAAACGAGGTGGTGACGACATGTTGCGAATTATATTGTTGTAAGTGATGACGTCATTACCCCAACACTCAGTATCGGTCAACTTTCTTCGCTTACTGTACCTGCCTTATGTCCAAATCCAAAAATTATTTTTGCAAATTCTAATGGAACATATTCTCTGTTAAATGATACCAATTCTTGGTTTCTGACATTTATAGAAGCGGTGCTATGAGCGTTTGAAAACGACACCAGAAGCTTTTTAAACATTTTCAGGCCTAACACCCAAGGTGAAGGAATGTACAGTCTTAGTAATGTAAATAGTTATAGTTATTGGTTTTACACGATACACAAAGGATAACAAACAAAATGGCGACTACCTGTTCAAAGGAAGCCTGAAGTAATCTCTAACGAACAAACAATTTGTATTCTCATTATTGAAATAAATGCCATTAATATCTAAAATTATTTTTTTACTCATCACACCATCTCATAGCTTGACCTGACCAAATTATTCCGGATAAACAGGTTTCTGTTTCTGTATTTAATTTAGATGTTACGATGGCCGAACGTATTTTATTTTTTAGGAATTGCGGTGGGAAGGTCGGTCGGTTCCGGTTCTCAGAGGTGTGGGTTCGATTTCCGCCGACTCATCCCTTCTTTATTTAATGATGTTCCTATAAAAAAAAATATATATATAAAAAATATTGATCTGGCTTAAAAAAATACATGTAACCTTAACGCGCGGTTTAGTTAATCTTGTTTGACGATGTTATAGATATTACAATATAACTAAATATAAATGCCATGTTAGAATTTAATTGTATATATTCATAATATAATTTACAGTGAACAACAGAAAGTCGTACTCTCATTTACATCGTACATTACAAACAAATTAATTCAGTTATTATTATAATAATTAATTATAATATAATATGAAATTAGAGGTTTATTATGATACCTAAAATGAGAAACATAAACTTTGCTTTGCAAATTTAATAAATCTCTTGAGAAAAATGCATCAATTGGCGTACCATATCTCTTTGTTGATTAAAGTGGAGTATTATTAATTGTTAAATTCAATTTTTCTCTAAATAATCGATCATTAAATCGATTAATAGTCGAGATTTTTCAAAACTATGAAATCTCCAGCAAGAATCATTAGTAACTCTTTAAGGAGAAATTCTTTTCATTTTTATTCTTGAAAACATTTATGCCTTACTTATTTAAAATTAGGGATCTTTTATATTGAGCAATATTGCATTCTGTCTTAGCAAGGAAAATGGTAATAGTGATCAAAGAAACCACTTGTACCATATTTACAAAAAAAAAATATGATATCATAGCTAAATAAAAAATAAACTTAATAAAAAAAAAATTATATAATATAAAATAAACGTAACATCTTGAACGCAGACATGCTTATATACTCTATTTACAATCGGCCTAGGAAATCCCGAGCCAGGCTTGTCCCCTCACTTATTGATGGAAAAGCATTACTCCAGGATATCCCAGCGCTTCTCACTGGCATTGAAAGCCAGAGGAGACTGAGCTAGGGCCCTAAAATAAGGGATCTAAATTTTTCGTTTCGATGGATTAAGTTCATTAAATTGATTATTTATTTTAAGAAAATATAAACCCATCCTACTTCATTTCTTTATTAATTTTTTCTTTCACAACATTTTGGACTGGCCTTTCCATTCTGAAATATTCTTTGTCCTATAAGTATAATTATAATTCAATTATTATAACATGTTAATTTAAATATTGTCATGTAATTATTTTTCTTAAACACTTCAATTTATCTTAAATTTTCAACTGCTGTCATTCCTTTAATTTATAATATACACATACATATTTATTTTATTTTTATTTTTGGAAATTAGCAAATACTTAATTCTAATCCGTTAATTTATATTGATTAACATTATATATATTGTTCTCATCTTTGTAGTTTAAACTATATTGTAGTTTAATTGTCCTATTCTGTCATTATCATTTTAAATTTGTTATGAAAATAATTCTTCTTGTATTTAAATACATTATTTTTTATTGCAGTATTTATATTAAAATTCATATTTTTTGATATAATTACCTATTACTCATGTCTGTGGCTTCCCTGTCTAAAATATACTGATACCTGTTCCCTAGACTAGCTTGTCCTTCAAAGGTATTAAATATTTATTTAATGTTTTCTCTAAACTTATTCTTGTCATCACCATTCAAATTTAATTAATAATAATTAATTTAATATTTATTGAATCTGTATAATGTGGGTCTCTTCCTCCAATGTCAGTTTTATAATTAAGATCATGCTTTTATATTTTTCTTTATACAGTCGAATCTCAAACTTCCATATATCGAAAATATGTATATTTTTTGGAAAGCTTGAATTTCTATTAGAAAAAAATATTCTTTAAATCGAATAAAATTTCTATATATGGAACAAAAATTTTCAATTAAAAAAAAAAAATTTGATTGTCATCAAAAAGAGCCCTTGGTTAGCTAAATTCTCTGAATCTCTTTCCTTACATGGATTGAAATTTTCATTTTAAATTCAGTTCAATTTTTTCTTGTTCTGAATATTACTCCTAAAGATGTCTTCAATGATGGATTATACACAAAAAGACATTAGAAGATATCTAGCGCGAAAACAAAAATAAATTAGTTTTTATATATATTAGCATATATTTAATACATATCCTTACTAAATTATTAATGGGCATTTTAAAAAAAATCTTTCTGTTTATCAAAATTTTTATATATCCATTTTTTTTTTTTTTTTTTTTATGGAACCTTCATTTTTGTTATATATAGAGATACGACTGTATTTGTGAATTTTATATGTTTTAGAAGTTATACTTATTTTGGCGCGTTTGGGAAAACATAGAGTGTATTTTTATAATATTATTGTCTGCATTGTAAGTGCAATGAAACTTCGTGTAAGATAAAGTTGCTTAATAAAGAAGTAGGATGGGTATCTAATTATTTCCTGAAAATTATAATTTAAAAAAATGTTATTTAATTTTAGAGGGAAATTCACTTGCGTTAATCAGTAGAACTGCGCTAACCCTGACACCCAACACTGTGTGTTACGCTTCCGTTTCACCTACGTCACCCAAAGCGTTCAGTTACTCCTTAGCCGCGCTTAAAGAAGTTTTATATATAAAAAAAAAAGTTATATTTACCAAAACAAAGCAAGTCTTCTAAGAAATAAAGTAACATTGACACGCAGTAAGTGACTTACAGATAAGACGCGTTCGATCCGCCCTGAAGAGGTTTAGAAGAAAGTATAGGCTTTGACGAGGGTCCAGGCCCCGGGCTGTCGGGAGAAAGAAAAAATGTGATTGGCTGTATCTAAGGGCGTTCTGTTCCTTTCGGCCAATCCCAGGCCATTATCCACGCTCTGTTTTATGGCCGCGGCCGAGAGTAAACAAGGGGTATCCCCTCTGGGGTCGCTGATGTTTGTTCTCCGTCATAGGAGGCAACTCACAAAACACATCTTCTAAATTATCCGATCGGTAGCTATCAAAGGCTAGAGATGTGTTTGTAATATTGCTACAAATTAATTTAATTTTACTTATTATATTTTTTAAATGTTACTTAAATATTACTTTCAAGCCCACATTTAAACCACGTCCATTTTGATGTGATTGACAATTCAGTGTAGTAGTGCTAAGTACGAACTTGCGCCTGCCTTATGGGGTAAGTGCGTACAAGATGGAAGACTAATTAATTCGTTTAGGATTATTACAGTGATTATAGTAGCATTTAGCCCTATTATTATCTTCGGCAACTACGACCTAGCGCTTAAAAAAATAGAGTATTTTCAAGGAGAAATATAAATTTCCAAGTATTTTGAATAACAGCTTCTGAAGGCTTCAATGCCCACAAAAAAATTGAAAAAATGGCATTGTGGTGAATAAACATCGATACAATTGTACAGCAGAAGTTGAAAGATCCAACTTAATCAACATATTGGAGAGACAGAGAGAAATGCTTTATTAATAGCAACGCTGCCCAAATACCTCGGGTAGCTACACACACAGTATACTCATCAATCTAATATTAGACATTATATATATATATATATATATATATATATATATATATATATATATATTTTCATTTTAACTTTAAATATATTATGCTACATTACCACATTATATCTATCCCCCCCCCCTTTTGTTTTGCTGTAAACTTATCACCTTCTTCTCTTTTCCAGTGAACCTCTAGTATTACTTGAAATAACGTCTTTTTTATTATAAATAAATTAAAAACAAATAAATAATAAAATAAACTACTTAAAAATTAAGCAAATGTTCACATTTTAGAAACGCAGTCCTAAACATCAAAATTAGTATAATAAACGGCAACAAATATACATGAAGAAAAAATAAATAAATAATATCTTTACAACTCGGTATACTTTACATTAGCGAACTCTGGTGGCTGATTTGTAATGTATCAGTGTTTAGAATTCATCTCCCAGTTCTTAGTTTAGGATTTTATGAGACGCTTGCGCGCTTACACTGAAGACGAACTTACCTCGCATTACCTCAATACATTTAATAGTACTATAATATTAGACATGCGCTGTTTAGACTATGAATTTATGACCAATAGAAGGATATTGAGAACAAGGAGTGGGGAGAGAACAAAAAACGTGCCTTAGTTAATAAAAACACAAAAATTAAATTTCCTGCTTTTCTGTGTGAAATCGGACCATGGATCTATATGAACTTTTTTGTTTCTCTTGAAGTCTGCTATCATCTTTTTGAATATTTTCCATGACTTACAAGATACCCTGTATCTAGTTTAGCCATGAAATGTGATTTTTCTGTATTTTTTAAAAAAATATAAAATCAGTAATAACTTCTTATTATTGACTTCATCGCCAGGGGAGTGATCTCATTCGATTCAGAAAAAAAAAAAGTATAAAAAACTATATTTTGCTCGACTTATTTTGTGCAAATCATTTTTGAATATCTCGCCTCCTCCCCCTCTATCCCCTGGGAGGGTTGGCCTTCCCCCTTGGGGTTAACTTGGCAGATCTCGATTTCTATCATTAAGACGAAGTTATGTCAAAAGTTACATGAATGTACAAATATCGTTGTTTATTTGATCGATTTCGTCTTACTTTTCCTGTATTATAATGAAGGTCACGAAACTTAGCAGAACATTTAAAATCGCCTTAACTTTTGGCCCGTTGAAGATAGATCTGTGAACAAATACATACTTTTGAAGGAAACATAATTTTCTACAACTTTCTTTCTGTACATTTTTCTGTGAAACGAAAGGGTGAGGAGTTAAATAGACAAGTTTGATAAAAAAAAAAATGTGAGGCGAAAATGTAGACATTCCTGTAGAATATTTTATTACCTTTGATTTTGTATTGAACAAATGCTTCAGTATGACGCGACGTTTTCGATGTTCGGGGTGGGGGCTTTTAGTATATTTACCTTTTAAGTACCCTCAACAAATTCCCATAGTTAAATGCTTTCTCCCTCCCCCCCCCCCCACCCCTCCATGTCCTTTAAGTAGGAACTGCTATTAACCATAGTGCGCAGCAGCAAGATTTTTATTATATATATATATATATATATATATATATATATATATATATATATATATATTAGTTTGAAGTGGTTACAGTTTAAATAAAGTCCCAGTGAAAAATTTTCAAAACTGAACACAATATATATTCATACTCTTCTTAAAGCCATCTTGAAATATGAAAATCTTATACGTTTGCAACTGTTGGAAGGAACAGTTACAAGAGGAACTCAACTATACCCATAAACGCCCATATACCTCAGTTCTTAAATATTATTTTCCATTTGATATTCCCTTTATGATTTATAAACTTCCTCGAATCCTCCTGAAGATCCGTTCCATCCAGAACTTGAAACATGAGGGTTATCCCGGGATAGTAGATAAACACCTAAACCGTGTGTAGGGCGGTGTAAGCTACCTTGAAGGCTTGCCCAACCACTCACAATATTGGCTCTTGGATAATTCAGGCACCTTTAAAATTTTCATCCTCATCCCGTTCTTCATAGCCAACACTTCTCTTGGAGCCTCCCCTAAAAATATTTCCAAGTCAGATAGCTCCTTTATTAAGATGAAAAATGGTTCATCGTAGCGTGACATAAGACGTTTGAATGCATATCAATGTTTAATATAATAAAACTTTCCCTTTTACAGAATATAAAAAAAAAAAAAATCAGTTTTTTTCCTAAAACGTTGTTGTTTGTTTTTATGAACAAAAAACTGCTGGTGGTTATTATTGCCCTCACTAGACAAAAATATTTTTTTTTTTTATTAATTATTTAATAACTTAAAAAAAAAATTAGAGAGATCAAAAATATAAAAGTTATGAAAAAAAAAAATAATTCAGAATATGGATGAAAAGTTATGAAATTATTAATAAAAATTAAGTCAAAATATAACCGAATTCAAATTAGCAGAAATATCCCATGATTTAATTAATTTGTGAAGAACAACTTCCCATTGAGATTTAAATGATAGTAGTCTGACAAGGATATAAAAGTAAAATCACTCCTCAGAATATTTTATAATGAAACTATGAATTAAGAAACCTACCCAAAATAACAAAAAAAAAATAAATAGAAAATATGAAATAATAATAAATTCAATAAACAATAATAACTTAAATTAATAATACATCTTTTGTTATTTTATGAGCGTTTAAGAGAGGATTGGTTATAGTTGTCAATTTCTTTAATTAATGGATTTTCAAAAGCTATTGTTTTACTGAAATATGTAGCAGTTTGTTTTAAGATAAGTTGTTGTATTGAAGGGAGTTGAAAGTCTTAATGCATGATAGATATTTTTGTGTAGCGAGGGTAGTTGTTTATAATTCTCATGGATAAATTTTTGTATTCTTTCCAGTTTTCTGTAATTTGTTAAACTCCAAACGGGTGAGACATAAGGGATTAATTTATTTTGGGGGCTTAATTTGGATTTTTTATTAAAATTTGGGAACATTTTGAATTTTTTTTTGGTTTATCTGTCTTTCTATTGGTATGTTAGGTGAATGTGAGAGATCTGTCCTGAGTTAGACCAAGGTATAGTACGGATTTTGAACAAAGGAAGAGGGCTGAGTTTATGAAAACATGATTCTTTATAATTAGGGATTGATAAATTATTTGCCACTTCTATACATTTTTTTTTATTGAAAACTAGTTTCGAATGTTATACATTCATCTTCAGTTCTAAAAACACAAAAAAATTCAAAATACACTATATTTTTATTGCTTATTTTTTAATTTTTTGTGTGTTTTTAGAACTGAAGATGAATGTATAACATTCGAAACTAGTTTTCAATAAAACAAATTTATAGAAGTGGCAAATAATTTATCAATCCCTAATTAGATTGATCCTTCTATACCATCATGCGGATATCAACTGATTATTTATATGTGGTCGTCGCTTTGGAAAAGTATGGTTTCAGATTTACTTGGATTGATTTTTAATTTCTATTTTATGCAATATTTTTTAATTTTTTTGAAGTTTTGTTGTAAACGGTTAGCTATTGTATCTATTGGATAGGAAGATGTGTACTGAGCTGTATCCTCTCTGTGAATTGAGTAAGTAAAATTTTACAGATGCGGGGACGTGGGGTGGGAATTGTGTATTTTAAAGAAAATAAATATCCTGAAGAAGAAGGACTTCGAAACGTCGACAACAATGTTATACAATTTTTTTTTTTTTAAATATAAATTTAAATATTAATGGGAAGTTGTTCTTCATAAATTAATTAAATCATAATATAATTAATCTTTTGCAACAAGTAGAAATTTTTTAATATAGAAATATCCCAATATTTCTAATAAATTTGATGGTACTATTGATGCATTGTTGGATATCAGCCAAGGCCTTAGGGACCTGCCGAGGCGCGCCACATCTTTCAATCTCTCTCCCGTACCGAATACACTCAAAGATATGACTCACTCTGAGTGTCACTTTAGATAATAGACACTGTGATAGATCTCTGCTTGTCATCAGGTAGTCATGAGTCAGCGAACAATGTCCGATTCTAAAACGTGCTGATTGTGTAAGATCTCGGAAAGTTTTTAAACATTCAAAACCATACTTCTTTCAAGTTTTGTTAAGTAGATGGAAAACAAAGAAGGCAGGTTCAGCAATCGAGGCTTATTGTGCAATCGACAAGCTTTGTGGTGCCTTTACACATTTGCTATGCCTAAGCAACTCAAACGGCGGACATGGAAAGAGGGCTTACAGAAGCTTAGCAAACTAGCCTATCCACACGATACTATTCCGACCATTCCAATTTTTATCGGTTGTTAATTTCGGTTTAAAATAGTTTTATTTTATAAAGAAACAGTTAAAAACAGAAAATAAAAATATATAATCTATATAAATACAAACATATGTGGAAGGAACACATGCGCTTTCCGCAAGAACCGGGTCCGACTCAAAGAGAAGCAAGCCAATACAACCCAAGCAAAACTACTCTCTTAAACAGATGATTTGCCTAGACTTGGCAAATGTGTAAAGGCACCTTAAAAGTTTACCAAGGCAACCTTAACGCCTGTTACCCATAATACAGTGCACATGGGTGGCTTTACTTTGAATGGTTAAACTGTGGGCCATTTCGCCCCAAACCAACTTATAAAAAAATATTTGTTGGCCCAAGTTTCAAAATTTCTGTATTTAAGAAAGACCCAAAGTGCGCATGCGCCTAACAATAATCATTCTTTATTTAAATAAAAACTTACGAATTAGTGAATGCGCCTGAAAGAATGTTATACCAATAAAAATGTTACAAATAAAATTCGAGATGGTAATTGTATTTTATAAGGTAACTGTCTAAAGTAATGTATGAGACTTTCCCCGCCATAAGTATGACATCCCCGTCTAAGCTCCGCCCACAAGGGTCTTTCTTAAGTGCTCATTATTACACATGCTTAAAAAAACGTTGTTTTTTGCTTTCTTTACACATCTTCACAAAAATGTAACACAAAAACTATTTGTCTTATAAAACTAAAACTTGCTTCATTGTCTTAAGAATTGCAAGGGCTTTAATTATATATGTCAATCATGTATACTAGATTAATTATAAAAATTAAAATAAAAAATAACTCAAAACCGAAATATTCATTAAACAAAAGTTTAATTTGCATAATATATAAATTTTATTTTTGTATCTCAAATTGATCATGAAAAAAAAACAAAAAAAAAAAAACGTTTTTTGGAAGCTCATTTACACCAATTTAAGTCTAACGGATGCTATCGGGTATGCTAAATAATTTTTAACTGCAGTATATATTTATAATGACAATTAGCAAACTACATTTTATTGTTTAAAATATGAAATATGCAGTGTAAATCCACTTTAGTTGAAAACAAACTTATTACTTTATTTTTTTATAATAGAAGCTGAAGAAATACCATTATAAAATTTGGTACATTATTATAGCATGCACATATAGTACAATATATGTTTTCCAAAAAAAGAAATCAATTTCGTTTTTATGTTTTAAAAAAATAACTTTTTGGACATTTCGAAACATTTTAAGATTTTTATTTTAAAGAAAAGCAGTATATGAAATTAAAGCCCTCGAAATTCTTAAAAGGATGGGACTATTTTTAGGTTTCAAGGGTAAATAGTTTTGGAGCCATGAGCTTTTGAATGTTTTTTAATTTATAAATAAAAAATTAAAAATCTTGCATTTTTTTATTCCAACTGTTCGCACCTACAAATGCACAATAAATCATTGATTTATCAGACTTCGAGTTCCCGACGATTGAATGATTTAACATGTACTCTGGTAATCGATTCATTATTTTACATCGATAATCATTGACCGATAGACAGCAGACAGACACTTCTGCAATTTGTGCAACCTTATCGAAAGCAATTGCTCCGTCTAAACCGCAGAAGGTATCGAAGATCCCCAGGAAGGATGTTCCCCTGAGGTAATATCGCCATTACCTTCTGCAGGTGGCAATGAGGTCCTGAATCCTGATGCAGGATTATCCAATCTCCTGTGGTCGCCATCTTCCACACCCGACCGCAGATCTAATGCCTCTGCAATCTCTTCACTTATTCCTATTACCTGTCTGCTCTCTATTTCTTTTTTATGAGTTTTTTTTTTCTCAGATTTATGTTCAATAATATCTTTTTCACACGGCAGTAACAACGTTTTATGTTTAATGTAATAACTTATTATAACTGTTAGCTTCTTCCTTTCTAACCTCAATGCACAATATCGATTTTTCTATTTAGCACCGATGGTCGTGCTGAAATAAATGTGCAAAAAATCAGGTGCGTTTTTCGTCACTCCGTTACCTTCTACACCTTTATATGTTAGATTTTAATTTTTACGAAATATTTAGCTTTCCAAAGGTATTATTATACATCTATATTACAATTCCTATTTCCGGAAATCTGTTTACAACCTGCGAAAATATTTTTCATTTATTTAATTATCAAATTCAATTAATATTTATGTGTATCCATTTTTATTTTCTTAATAAAAATCGCGAAAATTTTTGGTTTTCATATTTCAACAGCATTTTCAACATTTTGACCATTCCTAAATCCATTTTGACTAGTTTCGTCGTGACGTCTGTACGTTCGTTCGTATCTCGCATCTCAAAAACGAAAGTTATAATTTGGCATTTAAGATTGTCGTAGCATCTAGTTGTGAACCTCTTTTTTTTAGTTATTACATGATTGCCCGAAGTGGTATTTTACTTGAAGGTCATAAAAGGTTTTAATTAAAAATTATATTAAGATATAATGCAAAACTTCTCAAATTTGGTATATGATTCAGCATAATAATTTATATTGAAAACCTAATTAGGTCACTTCAACATCTAATTTGATTTTAGTCAAAATTGGCTAGCCAGAAGTAGTACTTTACATAAAACTTAAATGTTAATATAAATAGCATAATAGATTTTGGTTGAAATTGGCAAACCGGAAGTGGCACTTTACTTTAAGGTCGTATTAGACTTATATTAAAATATAAAGAAAAAATATATCAAATTTGGTTTATAGGATTTTAATATCATTGCAAATAATATACTAGATTTCGGTCAAAATTGACTTGCTTGAAGTAGTACTTTACTTGCAGGTATATAATACTTAAATAAAAATAAATTAAAGGCATTCATTAAAAAATATATTTAAAAAAATTCAAAACATCTCAAATTTGTTATATAAAAATTATATATTAACATAAATAGCGTATTAGATTTTGGTTAAAATTGGTAAACCGGAGGTGGTACTTTACTTAAAGGTCTTTATCTGGCGGGGAGGGGAGCACCCAGAAATTATTATCAAACGAAATTCACAGCGCTCCTGTTATTATTATTGTTTTTAATTATTTAGGCTGTTGATGTGAGATTTGCTGTCTCTGGTTTGCGTTTGTGTGATATCTTTTTAAGCTCTTCTGATATCTAATTAGGGATTGATAAATTATTTGCCACTTCTATAAATTTGTTTTATTGAAAACTAGTTTCGAATGTTATACATTCATCCTCATTTCAAAAAAATTCAAAAATAAGCAATTCAAAATACAGTTGGTATTATTATACATGTTAAATTATATAAATCAGTATTATAAAAGATTTATGAATTATGAATTTAATTAAGGCAAGAAATCAAAAACATGTTGGTACTCACCAAGGTTTAAATGGATTATATCAAACAGAAAAGTTTGTACTGGTTTCTTCTCGCATTGTACTAACAATGAACGAGAAATAGACAGGATGTTTTTAGGTAAACGGTTTAAGGGTCGGGGGTTTTCCAGTAATGCCGGTGAGTAATTGTTTTTTCTGTTATAGATGGGAATAAATTTAAGATTGGATTATTGGAGATATTTATTTGGTCATTAAAGCAAACATCTGGATTGGTTTTGAAGGATTTTATTATTTCAAGTGCTTCATATATATTTAATTTGTGACTGTTTTCAACGTGATGTATTAATTTAACTCCTGAGTCTTTGATGAATTTATGATTTTTTTCATTTAAATGAATTGCAAAGTTGGAATTATCTGTCTTATTATTATATGCACGTATATGTTCCTTTAATATCTGATTTAGCGATCTTCCATTTTTTCCCGTGTATTTGGCTGCACAATCATTACAATTTAGTTCGTATACTCCGCTTTTTTGGAAAGGGTCTATTTTGTCTTTAGGAGAAGAGAAATATGAGGATAGGGTTTTTTCTATTTTAAATGCAGGGTTTAATCCTAGTTTTTTCAATTCATTTCCGACTTTGGTGGATTTAGGGCCGTAATATGGAATCAAAATATAATGTTTCAGGATGGGCCTATTTTCGGGGATTGTTGAACAGATATCATTAATTGTCTTTTTTTGTAATTGTTTTTTTTTTTAAATATGATTGATAGTGATATTTGTTTTGAGTTTTCCTGGTATATTTTAGTCGTAGTTACTAACTACATTATTATACTAATAATGAGACTGGTTTCACCCTCATTCATTATGTGTATTGTAGTCCCTATTAGAAGCACCATACTTAAAATATATTCCAGAATAAAGCAGCTTTATCCACTCCAGAGGCTGGAGATACGCTCTCTAGCGAGGTCTGTATTGGTTCAGTCCAGTAATGGTTGCCTCTATCTGCTTCCTCTCACACCACATACCTTCTCTTTCTATCTATCTCTGCCTCACTCGCTGTTGAAAGCCTTTTCTCATTTCTGTTTGGCCAAAATGTCGACGCTTTCTTCTGAAGTTTTTGTTGTCACAGCTTTCTCTTCTAGCTTTGAGTGTTTCAGTTCACCATTTCATTTTGTTTTTACAGATAAACAATGATCGAACTGGGAGGAAAACTAGGTTGAGAACAATTTGAAAAAAAAAAAAAAAACATGATTCTTTTCTGAGCGTAATCTTTCAGTTTAACATCTGCATTGAGTGTAGGATGAAAATAATATATGAAGTAAATAAAACTGAGCAGGTGCTCATTATGAAAAAAAATATCTCATCTGGACAACGCATGACTTCCTTGTATGCCTATTAAACTATAAATCGGTGGCTCAAAAAGTGATCCTGAATTTGGTTACTAGTTTCCGAAGATTGCAGTATCTCAAAAACGACACTCGGCGTCGCGACATCCATCTATTGACACAACACACACACACAAATACGTAGGAAAACCAGTATTTTACTTTCAATTTTAACACTTAATAGAAGTAATAAAAATGTTTAATTGAATTGGAAACCAAATTGCGTTTGTAACCTTTATTACCGAAACATATGATTTATGTATTTAATTTAAATATAATTTTTGATGTAAGCTTATTTATGACCTTCAAGTAAAGTACTGTTTTCGGCTCACCAAGTTTGACCATTGACATTTACATCAATATAAAAGTCCTATTTTCCAAATTTGAGATGTTTTACATTATATTTTAATATAATTTTTGATGAAATTCTAATATGACCTTCAAGTAAAGTACCGCTTCCGGTTTTCCAATTTAGACTGAAATCTACTGTGTTATTTGAATCACTATATAAGTTATAAATACTAAATTTGAGAAATTTTTTATAGTATTTTAATATAATTTTTGATGGAAATCAATTATGACCTTCAAGTAAAGTACCACTTCCGGTGATCAAGTAGTGACCAAAAAGGTAGGTTCATAACGAGATTTTAGAACAATCCTAAATACAAAATTTCAACTTTCTACGAGTAATCGTTATTGAATTTTGCGAAATACGAACGAACGTACGTACAGACGCCACGACGAAACTAGTCAAAATGGATTCAGGGATAGTCAAAATGGATATTTCCGTCTAAATCTGAAAACCGAAAATTTTCGCGATTACAATACTTCCTTTACTTTGTACTAGGAAGTAAAAACAACAGATGCTCCAATGAGATGTGAATAACGAGTAGTTACACAATGGGATGCTTCCTTAGTTTATGAAGCACATGCTCCAAATACAGGTTGATTATTGATTCAGAGCTTACCAGACCGGGTTACCTTTCTAAGATAATAAAACAGAACGTGCTTCACTATGCGAGTAGGCGCTCAATGTTGAGTCAACGAAAGAGTAGATCGACATTTATGTCTGTCTTTTGTTATGTTCGTGAAGGATTATTCTAAAAATAGAAATAAACAGAATGGCATATTTGGTTGTTATAAGTCGGCGTAGTTTTGTTGTTTACATACTCTGGACCTTTCGTTATTTATCTTAAAAGGATTATTGCTTATCAGTTGACATCCGCATGATGGTATAGAAGGATCAATCTAATTAGGGATCGATAAATTATTTGCCACTTCTATAATTTTGTTTTTATTGAAAACTAGTTTCGAATGTTATACATTCATCTTCAGTTCTGAAAACAGACTTCATCATCCGGTGAGTAATCGTTTTTTCTGTTATGGATGGGAATAAATTTAAGATTGGACTATTGGAGATATTTATTTGGCCATTTAAGCAAAAATATGGATCGGATTTGTAGGATTTTATTATTTCAAGTCCTTCATATACAATTTCACGTTGAAAACAGCCTCAAATTAAATATATATGAAGCACTTGAAATAATAAAATCCTTCAAATCCAATCCAGATTTTTGCTTAAATGACCAAATAAATATCTCCAATACTTGCTTCTAATAGGGACTACAATACACATAATGAATGAGGGTCTCATTATTAGTATAATAATGTAGTTAGTAACTATGACTAAAATATACCAGAAAAACTCAAAACAGATACCACTATCAATCATATTTAAAAAAAACAATTACAAAAAAAGACAATTAATGATATCTGTTCAACAATCCCCGAAAATAGGCCCATCCCGAAACATTATATTTTGATTCCATATTACGGTCCTATATCCACCAAAGTCGGAAATGAATTGAAAAAAACTAGGATTAAATCCTGCATTTAAAATAGAAAAAACCCTATCCTCATATTTCTCTTCTCCTAAAGACAAAATAGACCCTTTCCAAAAACGCGGAGTATATGAACCAAATTGTAATGATTGCGCAGCCAAATACACGGGGAAAAATGGAAGATCGCTAAATCAGATATTAAAGGAATATATACGTGCATATAATAATAAGACAGATAATTCCAACTTTGCAATTCATTTAAATGAAAATAATCATAAATTCATCAAAGACTCAGGAGTGAAATTAATACATCACGTTGAAAACAGCCTCAAATTAAATATATATGAAGCACTTGAAGTAATAAAATCCTTCAAATCCAATCCAGATTTTTGCTTAAATGACCAAATAAATATCTCCAACAGTCCAATCTTAAATGTATTCCCATCTATAACAGAAAAAACAATTACTCGCTTGAATTACTGAAAAAACTCCGACCCTTACACCTTTTACCTATAAGCAACCAATCTTTCTTTCATTGCTAGTTCAGTGCGAGAACAAACTAGTACAAACTTTTCTGTTTGATATAATCCATTTAAACCTTGCTGAGTACCAACATGTATTTGATCTCTTGTCTTAATTAAATTAATAATTCATAAATGTTTTATAATAATAATTTGTATTACATTTAATATAATATGTATAATAATCCCAAACTGAATTTTTAATTGCTTATTTCTGAATTTTTGTGTGTTTTTAGAACTGAAGATGAATGTATAACATTCGAAACTAGTTTTCAATAAAAACAAAATTATAGAAGTGGCAAATAATTTATCAATCCCTGATTATAGCTTGTGTAAGGCGTACGCCCATTTTTAATGACGATTTGGAAAAATAAATTACAGTAATTACAGTCGTTTGTTGGTCGAATTCTTGGCCCGAACAAACAAAAAAAATTGATAAAAACAAAATTCTTAGAACTTTTGAAAATTTTATTTATTGAAGCTACCTAATTGACGAGAGGATTTTTTTTTGTAACATCGGCCAGCTTTTTTCATTTTTCGAATGACATTGACTTATTCAAATTGCTTTTAATTCTAAAATATCATTAAAGCATTGCTTTGAAATACTTAATCGAATTAGATTAATGTTGTGGTTTCGCAGTCGATGAATACCTAGAATTTCACGCTGTAGCAGGTAATGAAGGTATAGATGTTCCTAAGCAATATTCGGACCTGGTGAATTCGGCATTAGCTCTCTCTCTTGGCCCGCGCCTCCGAGGGCAACTCATTAGCGGACGATTTGAATGGCATTCAGTAACCGCTGCCCTATTCCCTGAATGGGACAGCTTCAACACAGGTCAGTCAAATTCTGGAATATTGATTTTAATTATCAGTGATGAAACAGTTGAAATAATATAATTGATTATATGATTTTGAATACTAAAATACAGTAATCCCTCGTTATTGCGTTCTCGATTAGCGCCAAAAATCGGATAATACAAATTAATTGCTTAAACCCGTCTAAAACAATTCTTTTCCTGCTATATTTTTTCATAAATATCCGGTTAATACGAATTTCGAACAATTTTATTCAACTGACCAGTTGACATCCGGATGATGGTATAGAAGGATCAGTCTAATCAGGGATTGATAAATTATTTGCCACTTCTATAATTTTATTTTTATTGAAAACTAGTTTCAAATATTCTACATTCATCTTCAGTTCTAGAAACACAAAAAAATTCAAAAATAAGCAATTCAAAATACAGTTTGGTATTATTATACATATTAAATTAATTGTAATATAAATTAGTATTATAAAACATTTATGAATTATGAATTTAATTAAGACAAGCAATACAATATATGTTGGTACTCAACAATGTTTAAGTGGGTTATATCAAACAGAAAAGTTTGTATTGGTTTCTTCTCGCACTGAACTAGCAATGGAAGAAAGGTTAGGTGTTTCTAGTTAAACGGTTTAAGGGTCAGGGTTTTTCCAGTAATTCTGGTGAGTAATTGTTTTTTCTATCATAGATGAGAATAAATTTAAGATTAGAATATTTGGGCATTCAAGCAAAAATCTGGATTGGATTTTATATATCAAACTTTTCTGTTTGATATAATCTACTTAAACCTTGATGACTACCAATATGTATTTGATTTCTTGTCTTAATTAAATTCATAATTCATAAATGTTTTATAATACTCATTTATATTACATTTAGTTTATTAAGTATAATAATACCAAACTGTATTTTGAATTGCTTATTTTTGGATTTTTTGTGTGTTTTTAGAAATGAAGATGAATGTATAGCATTCGAAACTAGTTTTCAATAAAACAAATTTATAGAAGTGGCAAATAATTTATCAATCCCTGATTAGGGGTTACTGACGATAGATCTACTTCAGTCAGTCCACTCCAAATGGAACATTGAACAACTGTTACTGTAAAATCATGTTTGGATCTTTTGGATTAGTGGGGAGCAGCTGGAATTCTATTGGCTCTAAATTCCATCGCGTCCTATAGTAATCCAATTATTCCAACCGATATTTAGCGTGGAAACTTGATGGAGTGGAACAATGGGCTACTCAATTTTAGGTTATGTTATAATAATAATTGGTAGATAAAGTGCAGTTAAAATTTACGGATCGATTTTACGAGATATATTTAAAAAATATTGCTATGAGTAACTTTTAATTTTGTTTAATTTTTTACTATTAATTATGTCAGAAAATACTTATAAATATTAATTAAAAGTAAGTAAATATTTTTAGTGGATTTATAATTTCTATTATGCGTAATAATCCATGTCCACTATTTTGAATTTTCATTTTTTTTTTGGAGAGTGGTGTTAAGATTAATTTATTTGATGTTTTAACTACTGTGAAGCCACTATTTATAGCTACATTAATACGTGTTTACGTGTGCATGCCTCGGTAAAAATAAAACAATGGAGTGGAGTGATCGTCAATGGGATCCTTGAAATCGTCTTCACTCCAGTCGGTCCATCGTTCCATTTGGAGTGCTCGTCAGAGTCCGCCATTAGAGTGAAATTTTCGGTGAACAGGAACTTATTCGCTTAGGTAACCTCTCACCTATGACGTAATGGCTTTGTCCTCTTCCTTCACATTCCGTTTCAACAGCACTCTTTTTACATGAAACATCAGTTTTCTTAAAAATATTTAAAACGTTCCAGTAAATTTTATTTAAATAAATTGTAATTACTTTTAGGAGCTTAAAAGTCGAATTACGGTAGTTTCGCGTTCAAAAAAAAAAAAAAATCAACTATTTTTAGGGGAAAGAATTGGGGACTTACCCTTGCAAAACTGCGCGTTACGCTTTCGTTTCACTTACGTCATCCAAAACATTCAATTTACCCCTTATTCGTTCCTAAAGAAGTTTTACTTCAATAAAACATGTTAAATAAAATAAACAACAGTTGTTTAGGTTATGCGATAGTAATAATAAGAGATTGATTGATCTGAAAACCTAAATAGAAATTTTAAAAGAGATGGATACTTGCGTGATGTTGAAAACAAAAATAGCTGAAAAATTTAATATTACTAAATCACCCTTATCGATAAGTCTGGTTTACTCGGTTTATATAGTTTTGCCAAAATTTATGTGTTTTTTTATAGATTCTAGTTCGCTGAGTATGGGAAAAATATTGAAAAAATCTGTCTAGTTCATATAAAATATTTATCGAATACTTTGAAACAAATAAAAGCACTAAATATAAAAAGAAAAAATTAGAAATGATTAATTTCTATGATTGACAAGACCCCAAGCCATTCTATGATTGACAAGACCCCTAGCCATTCATATCTCAGTTCCTATACATGTTTTACTTTAAATATTCTGGTTTCACTTGAAAAGTAAATGTGATGGAGGAAATCAGAAGGCAGATTCTTATTCTGGAGTAAAAATCATTCTAAAAATTCCTGAAACGAATTCTGAGACTTTTGACCTGAGTCCATCAGGTAATATTAACTTTGAATTTCGTTACGTTTTTTTACACATTATTACTTTTAAAGCTTATATCTTTATATCTACTTAATGAATTTTAACGCGGGAGGTCTAGTTTTAAAGGGAATTTAATTGCCTTAAATTTGAGGTTTTTACTTTTTTAGTAAAGCCAACAGGAACTTCATTTTTATTAAAATTCTATTGAAAAATATTGTTTTTCGTTTTTTCCGTGTTTTTTTTTTTAAATTGGAGATTAATAAAGAAAACGGTATTATGTTGATCGTGATCCAAAAGAAAAATTATATACATCTCATGGTATAAAAAAAAAATTGTCAAATTTTGTAAACTGGTGTAATCATTAAAAACAATGTATTACAAAATTATAGGCAAAATAGTATGCATTAATTACGAGGTCGATTGCTTGAAAAAATCAGTGCCTGACGACAAATATATATAAAGAAATTTTTAGTCAATCGGATAAGAACTACCTTAACACGAACTGGAGAATTCGGTCTCCCGTCGACTTCGATATAACGAGGGACTCTACTGTAAATGAACAAGATTTATTTAGTGAAAAGAAAAGTAAAAATGTAATAAGCAGTGCATAACTATGTTACACAATCAGGGGACAGTTCTTCCGCGTTCACACGCTCTCGCTCAACATTTTGTTTCACAGAACTCTTTGCGTGTCTGCTACTGAATTTCATTAGCATCGAAAAAAGAGGATCAATAGAAAGTAACCTCTGATTTGAGTGTATATTATTTATTTATTTATTTTTAATTTATACATTCTAAATAAATTCTAATTCACTTATAATTATTCATTATTCATTTGTATCGACGTTTTTTGAAAAATATGTCAGCTCCTCCATTTAGCAAACTTTACAGGAAAAACATAAAACGATTATTCCCAAAATAACAATATATATATATATATATATATATATATATATTTTTAATTTTATTCTTTATTGTATACAGCAGGAGTTTATTAATCTGGCAAAACCTTTATAATTACAATATATTTTTAAGGGTTCTAGCACTGGTTAAGGCCAGAGTGACGACTGAGAGTCGTTAATATCTGGTGCTTACGTCATCAATTGTAGATTTTTAGACCATTTCCAATTTTTTTTTTTTTTTATCGATATATCGTCAGCGGAAATCAATAGATGTTGCTTTTTCGTCCCATAGCAAGCTGAAACCTATTTTTCGAGTTTTTGGCGCTTAAGTTTTTTTTCAAAAAACGACGTCGGTGTATAGACGGATCAATCCCATTTTACGGAAAAACGGTTGATCTGACAGAAAATTGCTAAAAGAAATATTGTATAGCGTGACGTCTTCTTCCAGAATATGACCATTATTTGACACCTCTTATTTGGTGCTTTGCGCGCGTCCGAACTGTGAGGTTCGCTGATGAGCCCTATGTTTAGTAGTATTATTTTAAAGGGTAATAAGAGTTATAATAATTATTTTTAGTGTTATGATGTTTCGGTATCGATGGTGTGTTAAATATACTTTTAATTTCTAAATGTTTTTCATATTTGGGTTTGGAGAACATGATACATGATTCTGACTTACCTTTTTTACCCCTTAATAATACAAATACGAACAAGCCGCCGGTAGAGACTGTATTTTTTCTAATTAATGTTTTTTTTTTACACTTTGAGAAATTTAATTATTTGGGGTCTATAAATTAATTATTTGGGGTTACTAGAAAAACCGAAATTCAAGAGGGAATAAAGGCGGGAAATGCTTGTTATTTTTCGGTATCAGCATTACTTAGGTCGCGCATTTCGTCCAGAAACTTGAAAGTTAGAATATACAAAACTATTATCTTGCCTACAGTTCTGTACGGGTGTGAAACGTGGCAGCTAACCTTGAAGGACGAACAGCGCGTTAAGGTCTTCGAGAATAAGGTATTGCCTAAAATATTTAGCCCAAAAAAGGATGGGTCAACTGAAGAATTTAGGAGGTTATACAACGCGGAAATGCGGAGCATGCACCCTTTTAATATAATCGAAGTGATATCATCGCTTGTTGTTGAATTTGTTGTGCTCAGTAACGAACGAATTCCTAAAAAGTTAATAAATGCTGAGCCGACTGGTAAACCACCGAGGGGTAGACCGAAACGTAGGTGGGAGGATTGTGTCAAGGGTGATCTAATGGATATGGGTTTGGAGGCTAGTCGATGAACCGAGGTTTGTAGACAGCGATTGGTGGTATCGGCATCGAACCTTCGGGCTCCCTAAGCTTTTTATTATTATTATAAAATATTTGTTTTACCACTTTTATTACCCTTATAATTACATTAATAAAAATAAGGGCCATGAGCTACAGTTAAGACTGCCTAATAATAATAGCATTTTTTTCCTTTTACCGTTTTTCCGTATGCGTTTGAAATAGATTTAACAGAAAACACTTTTATATAGATTGAGAAATTTAAGTATCTGGGTTCTGCAATAACCGAAAGAAATGAAATTTCAGACGTTGGAAAGAATAGTATCCACCCTCCTCTTTTTTTTGGCTTAATTCAATTATCTTGGTTAATTAAAAAAGGTCTCTCATCCAGCACCTTTTTAGTCTCCTCGTTTTCCGAGGAAGGTCAATCGTAATTTTCTGTCTTCTTTATTTTTTTTTTTTCCTCCTGAATTACTGCGCATAATTTAGTGAAAATTTATGGAGTCCTTTTTAATAAAATAAGAATTATTTTAATTTTAAAAGTTTGTATTAAGTATATGTTTAGCAAACAGAAAAGTACTAAATTTGAAAATTTTTGGCGGGAAGCTTAAAATGATATCCTGAAAAAAAATTAGATTTTGTGGGTGTTTTAATAAATTCAAATGTAGTGAATTAAAAAAGAAAAAAAGATTTTAAAAAAATCAAATTAAAATCATTCATCATAGATATTAATAAATTATTGAGTAATCTATTATATTATAATAGATTACTGAGTAATCTCACTCTTCAGTTTATTAAAATCTATATTATATTGATAATTAATATATTAGTATTTTTTATTATAATTCCTTTATAGTTTGTAAGTAAAATCTTAATTCAGATTGAAATAAGTGAAGTGCATTGACCCTGGGCATTGAAGCAATGAGGTTCATGGTTGAGATCCTGCTTGAACCAGTGAATATCTGAATAGAGTTTCCAACTCAATTCCCTTGTTGGTTTGTTTTTTTTTAAATTTATTTGTTTTAGGTTTAAAGTAACTTATTTCTTTACGCTGAGGATATTACGGTAAATTTAATTTATTTTTCAACCTTTTATCTGACATTTCGTTGGGCTTTATCTACTTGGAAATGTCAAATCCGGTTAAATTTAGCAAAGGATTCTACAATCGCGTTTCAGTTCCATAAGTTACGAAAGATCTCCTTTAAAATGAAAGAAAATTAAAAAAAAAAAAGTGCTTACTCGATATCCACCGATAATCGCTAACAAACTATCGATAATCTATGAATCGGCGTTAAGTAAAACGATGAAAAAGAAAAGAAGCAGTGCATTAAATGAGTATAATGTAAAGCTGTGAAGAAGATTATGAAATAATATAATTATTATTCATAAAATAATATTTTTATTAGCCATGTATATAATTATTTTATTTTTATTTTTGTATCTTGTTTGTTCAGTCCTGATGAAGGCCTGCAAAATGGGTCGAAACGTCGGTTCCTAATTGTCTTTCTTTTTTTTTTAAATTTTATTTGAGAAATAATACTATGTGCCACGCTCAAAGGCAATAGGTGTATAAAAGATGTAAAAAAACATATATACAAAGTGAAGAAAAAATGAACAAAAAATAAAAAGTAAATAAATAAAAATAATAATAATAAAACAAAAAGAAACATAATGACATAAAAAGAAATTAAAATAATTCAAAACATTATGTGCATTACAATGGAAATAAATAGACAGATGATTAAATAGTGGCAGTCGGTTCCTAATGAATATTTTTTACTATTTGTGAACCACATTTCTTTTCTTCTTTTTTTTAACCGCCTGCAATTCCTTTATAAAAGTTTTAGATCAACTATTGATTATTGACTATAAAAATAAAAGATCGAAAGGAATTATAATTGGGTAAAAACAATTTTTTTTTTTTTATTGTTATACCACATTTCTATCATAAAGGCTTTTAACAATATCCCGTATAAACCGCGAAAAACATTTAAACATGTCGAAATTTTGACTGAAAGTTGGTATTGTTCTGACTAGAAGACCTTCGGACTTTGGGAAAGCGTTGAACGAATGTACGTTCTGATGTCACGACGAAACTAATTGAAACGGATTCAGGGATGGTCAAAATGGATATTTCCGTTGAAATATGACAACTGAAAATTTTCGCTATTAAAATACTTCCTTTACTGCCTATATGGAAGTAAAAACAAAACCATGTTTTCTGCTCATTTGAATTGTATAAATAAATCACAAAACTGAAACAACATTGTTTTTCCGATTGAATTTCGACAACTGAGGGATCCTTATTTAAATTATTTATTCACATCACTTAAAATACAGGACCATGGGCTTTGTCTGTTGAACCAACTTCATATTCCAACATTAAAACTGACATCTTTAATTTTATGTCAGTAAATAATTAGTGGGCTTTTAGGAAGGCGAAAACCATGGGTTACTGGATGGAAGCCATAATTGGATAAACCAACTCAGGTACATTAATTTCTGTCGATGAATGGGGTACTTTACTTGAAGATCATAATAAACTTACATTAAAAAAAAGGTATATAGACATTTTATACAGAAATCATATGATTTGGTGATAAAGCTATAAACGCGATTTTTTCCACTCTGATTAAACAATTTTATTACTAGTGTTAAAATTTAGTGTAAATTACTTTTCACTTCCTTGTACGAAGTAATGGAAGTATTGTAATCGCGAAAATTTTCGGTTTTCAGATTTCGACGGAAATATCCATTTTGACCATCCCTGAATCCATTTTGACTAGTTTCGTCGTGGCGTCTGTACGTACGTTCGTATTTCGCATAACTCAAAAACGGTTTGCCGTAGAAAGTTGAAATTTTGTATTTAGGATTGTTGTAAAATCTAGTTGTGAACCTCCCTTTTTGGTCACTGCTTGATCACCGGAAGTGGTACTTTACATGAAGGTCATAATTGATTTCCATAAAAAATTATGTTAAAATACTATGCAAAACTTCTAAAATTTAGTGTTTATTACGTATATATTGATTTAAATATTATACTAGATTTTGGTCTAAATTGGAAAACCGGAAGTGGTACTTTACTTGAAGGTCATATTAGACTTTCGTCAAAAAATATATTAAAATATGATGTAAAACATCTCAAATTTGGTAAATAGGACTTTTATATCGATATAAATGTATTTACTAGATTTTGGTTAAAATTATTGAGCCGAAAAGGGTACTTTACTTGAAGGTCATAATAAGCTTACATCAAAAATTATATTTAAATTAAAAGAGAAATCATATGTTTCGGTAATAAAGGTTACAAACGCGATGTGGTTTCCAATCCAATTAAACATTTTTCTTACTTGTTTTAAGTGTTAAAATTTAGTGTAAAATACTGGTTTTTCTCCCAATTTGTGAGATCAACAAGTCTGCAGCAGGAGAATAAGATATTAGTTAAGTGGGTTCTTCCGCTTAAAATGTCGAAACCGTCGATTTTTCCAATGCTTATCTAGTGACATAGATAGTTCAACTATTGTCACGGAACACGAAGACATCTACTGGGTAACTTGTTACCAACTGAAAGAAAACTACATATAATAGCGGAATAAGTAAGCAAATTCAGGATTAGTTTTTGAGCCAGCGATTTATAGTTTAATAGGCGTAGAAAGAAGACATGTGGTGTCCACATCAGATATTTAATAAAACAGAGACATGAAAATCACTTAAAATTTTCAGAAAAAGTAATAAATGATTTTTTTATATTCATTTTTATGCTTCAAACTGAAAATATATATTTTTATGTTTTTTTTTTTTTAAATAAGTTATATTTATCTCTGTTTATCGCTGTGATATACAAACCTCTTAAACTGCCTACAGCTCTTAACAAATGCGCGTCAATATCGCCGTTCTGGACTCTTAAGGAAAATAACGACGGATTGAAGTTTCGTGAGTAAAGTTTTGCGTAAAATATTCGTTGCGAAGAAAGCTAAGGATCGATTCGACTTGGGTAAGAAGGTGTTGTAAAACTTCTTATCGCCTAGAGTCGAAACTTGGAAAAAGTGATTCTTTAGAAACTTCTCCGAACTGTAAGTTATTCTTGAACATTTTCTGTTCGATAAGCTTATTGAAATATTTTATATATATGAGAGATATAGAAATTTATAGCGTTAAAAATTATTATTGTTAATTCAAATGTTTATTAGTATCTTTTTAAAAAATATATTAGGAGGAAATAATTGTATAAAAATAGTTAATTTCCTTATTTATTGCCCGCTTATAGATTTTAAAAATATTTTTTTTGATTTATTGAAAGTTTCTAAGAATTACATAATTATTTTCAATGACATTATCAGTGCCAATGTACCCTAAGAAAATGAGTACAGATACAAATAAACTTAATCTTTAAGAAAGAACAGTGAATTGCGTATAAGGGTTATCAATTTGGAAATAATAAACAGTTCTATAATAATTTGCAGTGGTTTATATATATATATATATATATATATATATATATATATATATATATATATATATATATATATATATATATATATATATATATATATATATATATAAAATTTCGCTAGAATTTTCTCTGTTTATTACGGCCAGTATTTAGACATTTCATCTAGGGCCATAGGGCCGAGATTGCCGCTATATATGAGATTTAAGCCCTCATAAGGGCCGTGATATTATTGGTACGCGGATCCG
This sequence comes from Rhaphigaster nebulosa, assembly GCA_948150685.1. Classification (NCBI taxonomy): domain Eukaryota; kingdom Metazoa; phylum Arthropoda; class Insecta; order Hemiptera; family Pentatomidae; genus Rhaphigaster; species Rhaphigaster nebulosa. The sequence continues at coordinate 6,504,847 of OX411312.1, read as the reverse complement.
CTAATGCGAGGGCAAGCTGTTGCTACGATTAAGGGAACCCTTTGGAAGATTACACTCCTTCGGGTCGTTACCAGTCTGCCCTTAGCCATATCAAAAAGGAGCCTTCTCATATATTTTATTATTTCTAGTACACTAATATCTATAATACTATAATACTACAACTACTATAATACGTCTATTTTTTAGTAAAGCTTCTATTAACCGTCACTCGTTTATCCGTCAATTTCTGTTAGCCGTCAATACGTTAGATCCGGAAAACATTCTGTTTTAACTTCTGGTGTGAGGAAATTTCAAAAGAAAATATTAACTGTTAGAACAACCAAAACAATTGAAAAATATCAAAAAATCCGTGAGTAGTAGAACTTCGTCACTAAAGTCGTATTTTCCCACAAAGGACAGTCCCCTAACATACCGAAATTTACATATGAAATGAAAATTTACCGAAAATGACACATTTTTTTTCGGGGAAAAAACGACTAATAAGGCATTGAAACAGTTGAAATAGCTTTGCCATATCTTTGCTAATAGCCGTTCGATTTCGATGAAACTTCTTTTCTTTTATAGGTAATTTAATTTCGAATGCAACAGGTTTTGAGCTCCCTAACTCAACTTGGCGGGGCTTTAAAGGTGCGCAAATGTTTTAAAAATCGGAAAACCCAGGGGGGTGGGCGGACCAAGTCGAGACCCCCAAACGATACTTCCCCGGCACCAACTCAATTCACATACAAATTTTCAACCCTATAAACTAATATGTTGGAGCTGTAGCGATGCGCAAAACTTAAAAAACGCCGAAATTTCAGGTAAACATACCGAAATTTTGACTGGAATTTACTCATTCTTTAATGGTATCGTTCTGCCTTGAAGAAAGCCCTACATACCGAATTTCTGCTCATTTGACCCAAAGGGGGCCGGGGCCGCTGGAGGTGCTCAAATGTAGCGGGAAAAAAAATATTTATAAATATATATCAGACATCTCCAAATTTTCCGTAATGGTGCTCTAAGGATTATGAAACGGATAGAAATTGCAGTCCCGCCGCTCACCGCCGACCTTCGACCCACTGCAATAGTCTATTTTTTTCGGAGGAAAAACGACTAAAAACACAAATGTGATGTGCTGCCTCAGCTTGATGCGTCTTTCTGGACGGTTGATGTGAGATGTGCTGTATTTAATCTTCATAGATGTGATTTTTTTCGTGTATGTTTTGATGATGCCTGAATTAGCGAAACGTTGACTGGTTAGTAGTTGGAATCTTCCAATTATTTTCTATCAATTAATTTATGTCTCTTTTTGAGTTTTTGCTCTTTTATATGTATATACAACATTAACAGAAAATTAGACGAATAATTACGTTACGTAAAGCAATAAAAAGAATAATTTAATAGGCTACGCAAAATAACATAAAAATAATTTGAGAAAATCAAATTAGTTTTTAAAAAATACAACTATATACACGCCCACTTAAATTAATTACATAGGCTCAAAATTTCGAAATTTTTTTTCAACAGGAAATGAAGGGACAATACTAAGATTGTAAAAATAGTATAAATTATTAAATTTTATAGAAAATTACCCATGATTTTCAAGCTCTATTATTATTGTAACTTACGGTTATAACTTATTATTATAATATAAGTTATAACATTAATAGTTATAACTTACATATTACTTAAATACATGTTAGTTTTCTACCTACTGTAAATCTTTTGTAGTTTAATAAAAATTGTTTTCCTATAGTAAACATCGATAGAGCCAATTGATTGCTTTTTATAGGTTAAGGTATTTTTCTAATGGCATCCGTTTATTCTCTTAACCGTCTAACTGCCGGCGGTGGCGGTTAATCGCAGTTTTACTGTACATATTCTCTCTAACATGCAAAAATGGAATTTTATATTCGTCACTATGAAACGTTTCTTAGTTGAGACACGCATTGTGGCAAAGTCATGAATTAATAATCCTCAAGGATGGTCTTCTTGCATCTTTTGGAAGTTTTAATCCACGAGCCAGGTGCAAAAAATGCGACCCATTTGACCAAAATTGTTCGTGTGTTCTATGGAATCTATCCATTAGGATAAAGAAAAAAATTCACGTCCACCATTCGAATCAGGGTGGATTTCAAAATGGCAGCCAAAAAAAAAAACTCGAAATTTTAGATTCTATGATTTTTCACCTGTAATTCCTAAACGGTGCATTCTGTCGAAAACGTTATGGTATAGGTACCACAACATGATAATTTGGACAACTAGTGTGGTCAAAAATGACGATTTTGTCAAAATTAGCAGAGACTGCGTATTATATTTGAGTCTGTGAACGTAGTTTTCGACCACACCAGTTATCCTAATTAATATGTTGTGATACTGATTAGACGCAGAATTTGATGTTCTCTAATTTAGTTTATTACAGCTTTTTCGATAGATTGAAGCATTTAGGAATTACAGGTGAAAAAACAAAAAAAGTCCTAACATTTCGACCAAGTTTTTTTAGCATGTGAGGTGTCTGTAGTGTTAGCTGTGCTTGAAATAAATCGTATCTAATGCGAAACCACTGACATAATCATTTTATTTTATTTTGTTGCACACTTTTGCAGATTTTCACTGTCCCGTATCTGAGTAGATATTCCAAATATTCAAAAATATTATATACAAACTAGGAGAAAATTAAACGTTCTTAAAAATAGGTGATGGCAAATTTTTAACATTATTGCATTTTAGAAAAACAATTTTTTTTTTTTATTTCTTAGCGGTTTTTTAAGATTCTGAAAACGCACAAGAAGGTCGAAAACTTAGATTTTTTTTTAGAGGGACAATACATACTGTATACCTGAAAAATAAAATTACTCCATTTTTTTGGCAAACCAAAATTGTCGAAGATCGGGATATTGCCAATTACTTGAGTTTTTGTTTTTTCTTTGAGTTATCAATTCGAAAATGCAGACTCGTATATAGTAGTTTATCTCTGTTTTTACAACATCTTCGCTTTTTACAGTGGTTTTCGACCACACCAGTTAACCAAATTAGTATATTGTTGTACTCATTAGACGCAGAATTTGATGCTCTTTAATTTAATATACAATAACTTTTTCGATAAATTGCACCGTTTAGGAATTATAGGTGAAAAATCAAAAATATTCCTAAAATTTAGTTAGGAATATGGCTGGATAACTAATCTGGTCTGAAGAGAAAATGGCAGACTTTTTTTATGGAATAGCTTCTAGCATAGCGATCTCCTTCTGAATCGGGCTTTAGGGCTTTGATAGCGGAATAGAAGTTGAATCTTCGTAGTTATTTGTAGTGACACTACTCCATGGCAGAGATTACAGTGAAAATATACGACTTAATTTAGTCAGCATTGCGAGGATTACAAACTAGCTTTAAGCTTTATTTTTTACACCGTCCGGATTTCCCACCATCACAATGAACGGACCGTGAAATGGAACTGTTGACCATTAGATATTATCGGACATTGCCCGCGCACCGGAGAGGTAATATCGGAGGTGATACACCTTCCAGGTGCTCTACTGTTATTTTTAGCAAAGGCTAATCTCCATAAATTGCCTCTCAGCGGAAGGGAAAGTGCATTAAGGTAAAAGCTCTCCGCCGCTAAGTCCCATACTTAGCCGCCAAGTCGAGTGTCAACACCGCCGCGTTTTAGCTTCGAGATATTTTTATATACCCATCTCGAAAAAAAGAAGAAAAAAGCCTATAATCCATCTTGGAAGCAAGGATTTTATTTCATTTTTTTGCATATATATAAAGACATAAATGGAAAAATCCGAACAAGAGTCTCAAAAATAACAGAAAAAAATCACCTGTCGATATTTCGCCAATTCAGGCATCATCAGGATAGAAGAACAGAAAGAAAAAAGAAAAGAAGAAGAAAATAAAATTAAAATAAAGAGAAAGAAAAAAAATGTGAGGAACAATATGGCGCACATCTCACATCCACGGTCAAAAAAGACCCCGAGTATGTGTCTGGATGTCTTGGTGTGGGGTACTGTCTCTGGTTAGTATCTTTTTGGACTGTGGATATGAGATGTGCTGTATTATGTTTTTTTTATAGGATTTTTTTTTAGTGTTTTTTTCTCTCCTTTTGTTCTGATAATGCCTGAATTGGCGAAATATCGACAGGTGATTTGTTTTCTATTATTTTTAAGACTCTTGGCTTCTTGTTTGGTACTTTCCATGTATGTCCTTTATATATATATATATATATATATATATATATATATATATATATATATATATATATATATATATATATATAGAAAAATAATTTTATTCTGGGTCTACGTCCCATAAGAATTACACAATCGAACAAATAAAACAGAAGCAGTATCTGGCCGTAAGATTACAAAATAAAGATCAATTAATATTTACAATATGTTCAATAAAATAACAAGCAAACAATATAAATTCTTTTCTTGAAAAGAATAATTAATGTTAACCAAAAAGAAAAAGAGGAAAAATGAAAAAAAATAATAATGGACTGATCAGCTGATTCATACAATGAATAAGAAATTATTCCGTTGTTTTTAAAAATGTTTGTTCTCCTAATGAAATATAATGGAATCAGTTATTATAACTATTATTTATGCATTAAAACTTTCATCCCTGTAAGAGAACTTGATTTTTTTTTTTTAAATCGTACTGGTCGGCCCGTGCAAATATCAAACCACGCTGTGCCTTGGGTTGGGCACCTCTGGCGTAGACATTCGCTTCCTTCATTGGGGTTATATCCAAAGCTTTCTTTACTAATTTTTCTTTTCTAGTTCCAAAACTATATATATGGACATTTAAGCTTGATCCGCATTTTATTTTAAACACCAGAATTCTGTTTATTAAAGGAATATTAACTCTCGGATAATCAAATGGCCACTATTTATTCAGTTGTTCATCATAGCAAAAATTAATTTTTAACAATTCGGCATGGATATGAGAAAAATAAAATCTCCAATCGTCGCCAATATATAGTTGTATGTTTATTGGCTGAACCTCAAAATCTTTTATTTTTTTTTTAAACGCTGGCAGCTTCTCCACTTCCATCGAAGATGCTTCTGTTCTATAGTATAAGTGTTTAATATAATATAATATAATCTGTAAGCCGACTGTAAATATTTTTTACATTTATTTTAGACATCCATTTTATTTAGTGCAATTTAAAGATTTTTTTTGTGTGTATTTTCGATTTCATTAAAACTCTTTTTAACCTAGTTACTTCCTTGTACGAAGTAAAGGAAGTATTGTAATCGCGAAAATTTTCGGTTTTCAGATTTCAACGGAAATATCCATTTTGACCATCCCTGAATCCATTTTGACTAGTTTCGTCGTGGCGTCTGTACGTACGTTCCTTAATATCTCGCATAACTCAAAAACGGTTAGCCGTAGAAAGTTGAAATTTTGTATTTAGGATTGTTGTAAAATCTACTTGTGAACCTCCCTTTTTGGCCACTGCTTAATCATCGGAAGTGGTACTTTCCTTGAAGGTCTTAACTGATTTCCATCAAAAATTATGTTAAAATACTTTGAAAAACTTCTCAAATTTGGTATTTATAATTTATATATTGATTTAAATAACAAACTAGATTTTGGACTAAATTGAAAAACCGAAAGCGGTACTTTACCTGAAGGTCATAATATACTTTCACCAAAATTATATTCAAATATAATGTAAAACATCTCAAATTTGGTTAATAGGACTTTTATATGTGAATTTATTTACTATATTTTGGTTAAAATTGGTGAGCCAAAAAGGGTACTTTACTTGAAGGTCATAATAAGCTTACATCAAAAATTATATTTAAATTAAATACATAAATCATATGTTTCGGTAATAAAGGTTACAAACGCAATTTGGTGTGCACTACAATTAAACATTTTTATTACTTGTTTTAAGTGTTAAAATTGAGTGTAAAATACTGGTTTTCCTCCCTATTTGTGTGTGTGTCAATAGATGGATGTCGCGACGCCGAGTGTCGTTTTTGAGATACTGAAATCTTCGGAAACTAGTAACCAAATTCAGGATCACTTTTAGAGCCACCGATTTATAGTTTAATAGGCGTACAAGGAAGTCATGCGTTGTCCACATCAGATATTTTTTAATCCAAAGAATGCACAAGATCCTCTATTTGAGGAAGACATGAATGAAATCCAAAGGATACACAACTTCCTCTATGTGAAGAAGACATGAATGAAAGTTGTCCCATCAGTCAGATTGCGGGACCTTTAGAACAATTACCGGGCCTTGTCTGTAAAAGGGTCTTGTTTAGAGAAGTTCGCCCTTTTCTTTCTAAAGGCCTTTTGAAGAATCCCAATGTCGCTAAATCATTCCTTTGTCTTTTTATCACGAATTGTTTTCAATTGAGAATTCCAGAAATGTTTTATATATTCCTGCATCGAGGTAAATAAGAATAATACGGAGGCTTAAGTGTATACCAAACATATCCCTTGTTGTCTGCCAGGCTTTTTATATATTCCTATCTATACATTTATCTGAAGGACGGCTTTTTCCTCTCCTTATTTTTTTGTTTAAGTTATAATTAGAACACCTGACATTGAAAAAATATCTTTTATATAGACAGATAATAATTATTATTATTAAATAACTATACAATAATAATCATAACTAGTATACCCGAGCGAGAACTCTCGCATTAGATCCTAATACATTAGAAGTATAAGCGATATTAGGAAAACATATTTATTCGTGTAAACATTATATTACCAAAAAAGTTTATTTAACACACATTTTTGGTGAAGCTACATAGTTTGTAATGACTATGTTGAAGTTACAGTTCATACTTAATAAGTAATTAGCTTACCCCACTGGAAAACATCTCTTCAATTTAGCAGTTAGGCAATTAGATCCAGCTATAACATTTCCTATGTGCAGTATTTATATTTAGCAGTGCCCTTTAGGGTTGGACATGGACATACAATACATATATAATTTCCCACTCAATAAAAGTTTTTGTAAACAGACTCAAATTGATATAAAGTTGCCATGACAACGACGCGTTCACAAAATGGCATAGTGCCCGTGCGGGATCTATATCGTGCATTACTCGAAAAAGGTAGGTTTTTGAGCTTTAAAACGCTGGACCAATTCGTTCCGCAGGAACGTATATGATCTTGATGCCCGCGTCAAAATCTTTAAAACCCAACTTATCTCGTCTCGATCCGCCGACTCTCAGTCGTCAAAGCTTTGAAACCTCCCAGTTTTTTCATCACTTTCATTTAAGCCCTAGTAATAATTCATGATAAAAAATGGAATTCGTCGCATCTCCATGAAATTTCCTTTCTTTTGATACCTCATTCATCAAAATCCATCGCTCCTGAGAGCCGTAAAAGGGATCTATACTACCGTAATAATATTAAGTGATTAATTAGTGACTATTAAAAAAAAAAAAATCGAAACTTGGTGTTGAAGTCGTGCTAGGTCCAAACCCTAGCGATGTTTCAAAACATTCCCGGGAATTCCCTGAGTGATTTGAGACATCAAACTTAAAACTTGGTAGTAATGTTCGCTCAAAAAATCGTTCGAAACCCTCAACCGGACAGTTTAAGATATGTTTGGTTACTAGTTTCCGAAGATTGCAGTATCTCAACGACAGTTGGCATCGCTACACCCATTTATTGACACACACGCACACAAATAGGGAGGAAAATCAGTATTTTACACTAAATTTTGACACTTAAAACAAGTAATAAAAATGTTTAATTTTATTGGAAACCAAATTGCGTTTGTAACCTTTATTACCGAAATATATGATTTATGTATTTAATTTAAATATAATTTTTGATGTAAGCTTATTATGACCTTCAAGTAACGTATCCTTTTCGGCTCACCAATTTTAACCAAAATATAGTAAATACATTCACATCAATATAAAAGTCCTATTTACCAAATTTGAGATGTTTTACATTATATTTTAATATAATTTTGGTGAAAGTCTATTATGACCTTCAAGTAAAATACCGCTTCCTGTTTTCCAATTTAGACCAAAATTTAGTATGTTATTTAAATCAATATATAAATTATAAATACCAAATTTGAGAAGTTTTTCAAAGTATTTTAACATAATTTTTTATGGAAATCAGTTAAGACCTTCAAGGAAAGTACCACTTCCGATGATTAAGCAGTGGCCAAAAAGGGAGGTTCACAAGTAGATTTTACAACAATCCTAAATACAAAATTTCAACTTTCTACGGCTAACCGTTTTTGAGTTATGCTAGATACGAACGTACGTACAGACGCCACGACGAAACTAGTCAAAATGGATTCAGGGATGGTCAAAATGGATATTTCTGTTGAAATCTGAAAACCGAAAATTTTTAGCGATTACAATACTTCATTTACTTCGTACAAGGAAGTAAAAATAATTTCTAATGATTCTAGTTTCAAAAATTTCCCGGAGGAAAACCCAATACTCACCTAAAAAAAAAAAAAAAAATATATATATATATATATATATATATATATATATATATATATATATATATATATATATATATATATATAGATGCTGCATTCGCTACTGAATACTGTTATTTGTTGTTATTATTTTCGTAATACAGCTATGATTTGAGCGAATTATAATCATAATATACTGCGGGAATCGATTCCGCCCCACAAATGTTAATAGCCCCTACTGACGATTTGTCTGTATTAATGATATATCGTAGCCGCGGAGGACATTATATATTCAGCGGTTATTAATGAGGGGACCCAGCAAGGTATTCGAAACCCAGTTCGCATTTTCAGTCACGAAGATAATTTAGTTAATGGATCTCTCTCCACGCCGTTAATTACTCTGTCCGAATCGTTGCCTGGGTTAGAGTCCCGCTCGCAGGGTATTGTAATCCCAATTTAAACCCGAAACCTCAATAATATGCTCACAAATCATCGAGGGCTTTCCCTGAAAATTATTCGGGATTCAGATTTTGTATTGCTGTATATTAGTAACAGTTGAATTTTGATTAAGTATTCTTATTTATATACCATGCAGGATGGAGGCAGGATTACTCCCTTAATAATGAAATCAAAATAAAAACATTGTAAGAGAGAAAAAAAAAATAAGAAAATTAAGTTGGAAAAAAAGGGTGTGGGAAGACTATTTTTACTTCAAAATTCGATAGTAATTTTTAAAATTGATCAATCTAATGGTTTTCAGTTGATCTGCATCAGTAAAATTTTAGGATCTTGCGCTGCGTTTTGAAAGCCTCGACTAACTTGGATTTATAATGGAAGCCTTAGTTTAAACGAAAATAGAGGAATCACATCATTAAAATATCTGATGTGGACACCGCATGACTGCATTGTACCCCTGTTAAACTATGAATCGATGGCTCAAAAAGTGATTCTTGTTTACATCCGAATAGATGTACCCTCGTTTTTGAGGCACTGCTGTCTTCGGAAACTAGTAAGCAAATTCAGAATCTAATTAGGGATTGATAAATTATTCGCCACTTCTATTAAGTGGCAAATAATTTCTTAATAGAAGTGGCAAATAATTTATCAATCCCTAATTAGATCCTGAATTTGCTTACTAGTCTCCGAAAATAACAGTACCTCAAAAACGAGGGTACATCTATTCACACATACAAGACCTTTATAAACGTGTTAAAAAGGATTAGTAAAGAACTTGAAACGTGCTTAGCTCATATTTGCATATCATATAACAATAAGTATAATTAAACATGAGGGTTACTTTTTTAGTTACTCCAAAGGCTTGGAGAGTTATCGGTAATTGAATTGGAAGAAAGGTTAGAAACCTTTGAGTATGAGTTGACATCCGCATGATAATATTGAAAGTCAATCTAATTAGGGATTGATAAATTATTTGCCACTTCTATAATTTTGTTTTTATTGAAAACTTTTCAAGATTTTAATGGATTATATCAAACAGAAAAGTTTGTACTGGTTTCTTCTCGCACTGAATTAGCCAGTACACAATTTTCTGTTTGATATAATCCATTTAAAGCTTGAACTAAAGATGAATGTAAAACATTCGAAACTAGTTTTCAATAAAAACAAAATTATAGAAGTGGCAAATAATTTATTAATAATTACTTTGAGTATGAGGTTAGTTATCTAAAGCTCAATGAAATTTTTGATTCACAACAATTAGCAATAGTGACATTCCATAAATTTTTATTCTTCTCATATTACAAGTATTTTCTCCTATACACAATTATATTCACGTTTCGGTGTTTTTTCCCCATCTTCAGGATTACTTTCTCAAAAAAATGAACAATATAACAAAATAAAAACCATATTGCATCAACATATCGACATTAATAATCACATTTTTTTTATATATAACAACCTACAACCATATCTATATATATTTATTATCCATAGATACTTCACATTACATTAATAATTATTTTACCTTTTAGTTAGCATAATTTTGTATACAATATACTGTATTTGTCCAAAAAGTTACAAAAGGGTAATTAGCTCATACTTTTTATTAGACAATGTACTCTTGATAAGCTCACAGCTATATTCAACTTGCCCACCAAATAAACAATAACGTACCACACATTATATCTAAATTTACTAATTAGTGTATTAAAAATATTTTTTATTCTATTAATTTGTATAATCACCAAATTCCAACCAATCATCATTATTAATTTAATTTTACTATGATGAGTTATACTGATAGAAAAAGAAATTTTTAATACAATTTTCATTTTATTTTTAAGAGAGAAGTCTTCAGGAATTTCTATATTTATTAGTGAACATGAAATCAAATAAAGGTAGTCATGTTCACTAATTAATATAGATATACAATCTTTTTGGAGTAATATCAGTCCAAATTTCGCCTCGTTGTGACCTAAAGACTTTCTAATTAGGGATTAATAAATTATTTGCCACTTCTATAATTTTGTAATTATTGAAAACTACTTTCGAATGTTATTCATCCATCTTCAGTTCAATGTTTACGTAGATTATATGATTAGGGATTGATAACTATTTGGTTGACATCCGCATGATGGCATTGTTGTATTATTATACATATTAAATTAAATTTAATATAAAATTTATGAATTTAATTAAGACAAGAAATCAAATACATGTTGGTAATCACCAAGGTTTAAATGGATTATATCAAACAGAAAAGTTTGTACTGGTTTCTTCTGGCATTGTGCTAACAATGAACGAAAGCTAGGTAGGACGTTTTTAGGTAAACGGTTTAAGGGTCAGGGTTTTTCCAGTAATGGCGGTGAGTAATTGTTTTTTCTGTTATAGATGGTAATAAATTTAAGATTGGACTATTGGGAGATATTTATTTGGTCATTTAAGCAAAAATCCGGATTGGATTTGAAGGATTTTATTATTTCAAGTGCTTCATATATATTTAATTTGAGGCTGTTTTCAACGTTATGTATTAATTTAACTCCTGAGTCTTTAATGAATTTATGATTATTTTCATTTAAATGAATTGCAAAGTTGGAATTATCTGTCTTATTATTATATGCACGTATATGTTCCTTTAATCTCTGATTTAGCGATCTTCCAATTTTCCCCGTGTATTCGGCTGCACAATAATTTAGTTCGTATGAATGGAAGTTCGCATAACTATTTGCCACTTCTATAATTTTATAAACCAACTTCTATTGAAAACTTGTTTTGCTATTCAGTGCAACATAGTATTGCTACTTCAGTGCGAGAAGAAACCAGACAAACTTTTTTGTTTGATATAATCTACTTGAACATTGAACTGAAGATGAATGTATAACATTCGAAACTAGTTTTCAATAAAAACAAATTTATAGAAGTGACACATAATTTATCAATCCCTAATTAGATTGACCCTTCTAGACCATCATGCGGATGTCAACTGACCAATCAGATTGATCCTTCCATACATCATGCGGACGTCAACTGAAGACATTCCGTCAGGTTATTACGCCTAGAATGAAGAGATGAAATAATAAAGTTTATAAAAAATATATATATTTTTCTTCTTGCCGATTGACTCCTTTGTTCTCAAAGGACTCCTTTCAAAGGCTCATCGAAAAAGTTCGATTCGAATCAGTGTTTCTTCCAAAAAGAGTTGTTATTGTTTTTGTATCGGTTACCACTTTATAACGTTGGCTCTGACAAGGATCGTTCTCAGCTCACAAAAGAATCCTTTCGTCCGTGAACAAGTACTTATAGGAAAAAAAAAACTGACAATATGAAATAAAATAAAATAAAATGAAAAAGGATATAATCCTTGGACCTGTTAGGCATTTTCAAAACGGTACAATTTCCTTCTTTTTATGAAAAGAGATGAGGCCAACTGTGAAAGAGTCCCGATGTTTCGTTTTATTTCTTTATAGATTGTTGGTTACTTTTTCTATTCTGTTCCTAATTTTGGTCCGTTTCTAAACTTGAATATTTTTTTCTTGTGTTTCAGGTAAGGACTACATGGTGACGAGAATTGTTAGTGGTATGTAGTATATATGGCTTTTCAGTCTCTTTTATTTACAGAATAGATATTTAATCATTTATTATTATTTAATCATCATATATATATATATATATATATATATATATATATATATATATATATATATACATATATAATATATATAATATATACAGCAATGAAATGGCAGCTGGAAAAGTGAAAGGAAATTTATGGAACTTTTTTCTTTTAACATAACAGTAAAACATTCACAAATAATTCAATTATTGATTAATTTACTAGTTCCTATTACCAAATTAAATTATTTTTATAGGTTTTTCAAGTTTAAGAACTAATATAAATTAGTATTATAATAAATTTATGAATTGGGAATTTAATTAAGACAAGAAATCAAATACATGTTGATATACATGATATCAAACAGAAAAGTTTGTATTGGTTTGTTCTCGCTCTGAACTAGCAATGGAAGAAAGATGGGGTGTTTATAAGTAAACGGTTTAGGGGTCGTGGTTTTCCAGTAATTCAGGGTTTTTTTCTGTTATGGATAGGAATAAATTTAAGATTTGACTATTGGAGATATTTATTTGGTCATTTGGTTAGTTATTTACCGGCATTTTGGGTACTCAAGGCTTTTTGTTTGGAATCTTCCAATTATATCCTTAAAATATTTTTCTTTCTTCTGTAGTTCCGATGTACTTATTATTTGATCTACGGGTATATGCTTGATGCTTACAATCGATTCCTTTTCTTCGATTTATGGAATGAAATTTGTTGTTTTGTCGATCTGTATAATCGATAGCCGTACTACGACAATAAGAACCGGGCCAGGCTGTATATATATGAGTATACTAGAGGAGCCTGTTCCGCTCCACGCACGGCTGCCTCCACTTCCCGACTTTGTATCATGCCTTGCACACAACTCTCCTCTCCACTCTTTCATATTTCCACAGGAGTGGTGTTGTACTTCGGAGGAGCGGAGATGAGAAGTTCATTAATTCTTCTCAGGATCTTCCATTGTTCCTTCTGGAGTCCGCTATACCGTCCAGTTCTTACTACACATTATCTTTATCAGATTCCAACCAGACTCATACACCGTAAAACTAAGTGTAACAATTACATTTATTGGGTTAGTGATGGTCATAAACGCGTTTCATGAATTATCCATTCATAAAAAATTAAATCAGTCATTTACATAGAGTTGTTGAATGAATTAAGATTTATTACCATTTTTTTCATTCATTCATTCATTCAGAATCTTGAGCTTTTCATTCAGTGTTTAGTATTAGAAATTTGGTTTTAGTAAAAAGACTAATAATTATTGTAAGATCTTATTAAAATTTGAAGATAGGATTTCTATTTTATTCGTTTGAAAAAAGAGTATCTACTTAAACCTTGGTAAGTACCAACATGTATTTGATTTCTTGTCTTAATTAAATTCATAATTCATAAATGTTTTATAATACTAATTTAAAAACTTATAACTGTATTTTGAATTGCGTATTTTTGAATTTTTGTGTGTTTTTAGAACTGAAGATGAATGTATAACATTCGAAACTAGTTTTCAATAAATAATTAATTGTAGAAGTGGCAAATAATTTATCATTCCCTTATTAATTACAAAGCCTCAAGTCTCTAAAATATCGAAAAACAACTAACCAGTCAACGTTTAGGCAATTCAGCCTTCATCAGCATATACACCAAAAAGTCATATCTATGAAGATCAAATACAGCACATCTCACACCAACTATCCAGAAAGACGCATCAACTAGATACAGCACAATACTCCAAGACATCCAAACACATACTCTTGAGTATGTATAGGGTATGTGATTGGATGTCTTGGAGTGATGGTTGATGCGTCTTTCTGGACGGTTGATGTGAGAAGTGCTGTATTTGATCTTCATTTATGTGATTTTTTGGTGTGTGTCTGAATTGGTCTTTCATCTTCAGTTATAAAAACACATAAAAATTCAAAAATAAGAAATTTAAAATACAGTTTTGTATTATAATACATATTAAATTAAATGTAATATGAATGAGTAAATTCATAATTATTTTATAATACTAATTTATATTTCATTTAATTTAATATGCATAATATTACCAACTGTTTAAATTGGTTATTTTTTAATTTTTTGGGGTGTTTTTTAGAACTGAAGATGAATGTATAACATTTGAAACTAGTTTTCAATAAAAACAAACTTATAGATGTGGCAAATAATTTATCAATCCCTAATTAATGGTTTGTTAGTTTGCCAAGTAACTCGCGTTTATGTGTTTTCCGTTTAGTTTGGATTGGGACTTGCCATTTTTTCGCAAATGTGTGAACGCACCTTTAAGGTCTTTATTTGACTGCGATCAAATGCCATTTGAAATATCGTTCAAATGATTTATTCATTTTTTTCCTCTCTTGTTTTTTATCATTACCTTTACAACTTTCACTATTCTTTGTAAACTTATTTTATCTGTATTTTAATTTATATAACATTTCCTTTTTTAATATATATTTAGAGTATATTATTACATTTTTCCTTTGATACAAAAGGCTGTTTGTTATAAGATACTACGAGAGACACGAAGTGCCGGTTGACTCACACTCGAGACACAATTTATAGAGGGCCCTATCCCACCTGTCCCAGCCCTCCCTACCTGTGCACCTCCACCACACCTGCTACAGGTTGCTCAGGTAGTCACAACGACCTCAACCCATTACAATATATTCACCTAACAAAGTTAAATATTAATAATCAAGTCTTATCTAACTCTTAGAGAGGAATACATTTTTATTCATTGAAATTATGACATCTTTATATAGGCCTTTCTCAAATGAAGGGACAATCTTGAATCTGAGTTTTCAGAAATACTTCAAAGAGTTTGAACAAAATTAAATATACCAATTAAAAAATGAATATTCATACCCCCCCCCCTCCAAACAAGAGGAACATTTATTTTGAAAATAAAAATAAAATTTACCTGATTTTTTCTACCTGAAACTACTAGAACAAACTGACGGTCTGTGATTTGTATAGTTGAGATCCGCGGAATGGGTAGAGTTGCCTTTACACATTTGCCAAGCCTAGGCAAGTCAAACGCCAAACCAAACGGCAAACATGTAAAGGGGATTTACTGAAGCTTAGCAAATTAACCTATCCATACGCTCCTCTTCAGGCTATTCCAACTTTTATCGGCTGTTAATTTCGGTTTAAAATAGTTTTATTTTATAAAGAAACAATTAAAAATACAAAATAAAAACATATAAACATATAGCTTATATAAATATACACAAATATATGGATGCGACACTAGCGCTGATGTGGCGCTTCCCGCAAGTACCGAATCGGACTCAAACATAGTCAAGCCACAACTGCCCACTTTACACATTTGATTTGCCTAGGTTTGGCAAGTATGTAAAGGCAACTTAAGACGAGAAAGAATTGGCGGAAAAAAAACATTATTATATAGTTTTCCTGATCTATTTCTTTTCTTATTCTATCAATGAATGCGCTATTAGACAAATATATACATATTATATAATTTCTTAAGATATTCTTATTTAAAATTCAGAATCTGAAAATATTTAAAAACTTCTTATATTGATGATAACATTGATTAAATTAAATTAATCTATGTGTACCAGTCTCCAATGCCTATTATATCTGTATGATGTAAATATTCTTCGTTTATACAATCAGTGAAACGCAATAATATGAAATGACATCTAATAAATAAATAAATTAAATGACAAACATATACGTTATGGAAAAAACAATAACTTATAATTAATTGAATGCATGATATCAACAGTTAAAATCAATTTTAATTTACAGTAATTAAAGATGATGTTTATGCTCTATTATTATCGTGTTCTGAGTTTATATAAATATTATTACGATCTATTTTCGGCTGTAAAATAATCATTCATTAGGTTATGATGACACTATTCTGAAATAAAAGCCTTGTCTCATATGGCTGTTAATTACAAACTTGTCCACGCTAATTAGTTCTGTAATCATCAGGGTTATAACGCAATGTATATAATCAGTAATCATTAATGCCATTACGGAATCACAAGCCTTTTGTAATAATTTGTCTGCAATGCATTGATCGATTAATACTGTTGGTTCGATTCTACGTTAATAATAATGGAGAAGTTGGTTGGAGAAGCGATAAAGAAACAAAACACAGTTAAACCTCTATTACACTATGTGTTTTCTGTCGTCGGCAATGTGGCAGTGCACTTCTGTACAGGCTCACAATTAACCTGGTGAGTGTCAGTTAGAAAAATGGCGGATGCAGAACAGCTGATTTGCAACACTACACTAAAATAACAGCTGATGCCATAATTATTTTAACAAATGTTAATTATTTATAAAAAAAAAAAAAAAAAACATTAATCTAGAAACATAATTTCAATGACCAATTTGATGTTAACTAATAAAATATAAATTTATTAAAATAAATCTAAAAACAAAATAATAGAATTTTTCATTAAATACTGAAAAAACTAAATTATAGTCGAACCTCTGTATATCGAATTTCGATATATCTAAAATCTCTATATATTGAACCTTTTTTAGGAACCTTCAATTTTTATTAGAAAAAAACATTCTGTTTATCGAACTTCTATGTATCGAAAATCTCTATGTATGGAACTTTTTTTTAGGACTCTTGAATTTTTATTGGAAAAATTATTTTGCATATCGAATAAAATTTCTATATATCGAACAAAAAATTTCCTTTTAAAAAAAATATAAAATGGTTATTGTCATCAAAAAGAGCCCTTAATTTACGTACATAAGAATGGGTAATAGTTAAATAAGAAAAAAAATTGTTCCACTGTTTATAAAGCTATGCAAATTCAGGGAAGATCTTGTTTCAGAAGAAGCACAGGAGTACCTAAATTCTCTGAATCTTTTTGCTGATATAGAGTGAAATTTTCATTTTAAATTCAGTTTAACTTTGCCTTTCTTGTTGTGAACATTGCCCCTAAACATGACTTCATTATGAATTAAACACAAATAGACATTAGAAACTATTTTGCGCGAAAACAAAAATAAATAAATGTTTATGTATGTTTGCATATTTTTAATACATGTCCTTATTAAATTATACTCGTAAATGTACATTTGTAAAAAATCTGCAATTACAGATCTAATTTGTTCAATTTTTTAAATAAGTGTTATTGATCGTTCAGTTTTTTTGTTGTTTTTTTGAACCCTGGAAATATTGCCTTTTATACTTCTTTAACCCTTAATTGTATCTGTAATTGTTCTTAGACTGAGGGTGAAAAATTGCTATCTTTCTATATATCGAAATTTCCATATATCGATTTTTTTTGCAAGGAACCTTCATGTTCGATGTATAGAGGGTTCGACGTATTTATAAATAAATAAAAAATTAATCTAGGAACTTGATTTTAATAACAAATTTGGTTACTAATAAAATATAAATAAAAAATAAATAAATCTAAAAACAAAATTAAAGAAGTTTTCAATAGATACTAAAAAACAAAACAACTAAATTATATAGTTTTTATCCTTTCTCCAAGAATCAACGTGGGATAGAATCAATTTCAAGATCAGAGTTTTCCCGCGTAATCACCATCACAGTTGATAAGGTAGATTTGCTGACAGTAAAGTTTGTGACAGTTGGAAAAATGGCGTCTGTTAGTTGGAACAGCTGACTGTACACTATCACAAGATCACTATAAAAAATAAATTATATAATTTTTATTCCTCCCCCAAGAACTTCAAAGTCGTTCGAGAAAAAAAAATCAAGTTCAGAAATAATCAAAACATACAGTTGATTAGTTAGGATAGGTTGATAGGTACCTAGATAAGGTGCGACAGTTCAATATCAAGGCGTGTTCATATGACAGTTTGTGTTAGGTTAGTAGCAGTCACTGTCAACAATCTCTTCAAAACTGTCACGAAATCCCGGCAACTGTCGTACTGTTTACACGACGAGGTAGCTGCCATGGCAATTGTCGCGGTAATTTTCACCGTTTTAACTGACTTTTAAATATAATACTACTTTAATATGTACCGACGTTTCGGCCTTTGTAGGCCTTCATCAGGGACACAGGTTTGTTTTATTAAATAAAATAAACCTAAAATCTTACTAATGCAAATTAAAACCAGTTGGACTTTTCTCTCGAGCCGCGGGGCAGTTCCTTGCATTGCTTATATGTATATTTTTTTCACGATAATCCTTTATATGAATCAGTGGCGTAGCCAGAGGAGAGTCCAGAGGGTCCGGACCTCCCCTCTCCCCGATATTAAAAAATACTTCTACTTATTCTTATCTGTAAACAATAATTTTATAACTCTATTTGAATGTTATTTCATAAATAATATATCTAGAAATAAAAATATTACATATAGTGGGGGCCCCCTTACATTCTCGGTTGGGCCGGATTTCTTTAAAGTAGATCCTCGAATATACCCTCCTCCTTCCCGAAACTAAATCCTGACTACGCTACTGGTTTAAATGGATATAGATTAATTTATATGCACAGATTTTTCATTGATGTGGCTTCTTATTTTTCTCTCAGTGACCGTTAGTGAGTGAGTGGCGCTTCTGGTGGTGGCTGCCAGCGCTAATGGCGTTAGTGCTTCCGCTCCTATGGTCAGTTTCCGGTCACGTGACTCACCTCACCTGCCGCCGCTGCCTCCCTCTCACCTTTAGTAGCTATCGTTAAAATGAATGTGCGTGATATTAAAAGCAAATTATCGTGACTGATATGGCGTCATATAGCGCTTGAAAAAAAAAAAGTATTATGTGTTACCCCATCTGGTAATATTAAATTATTGAAAGGCTCAAAGAATCCGAATAAGGACGTAACTAGCAGGTGACAAATGCCCCGGACTTCGGCCCAAAGGGGGCCTCGAGTTGGCCTTTATATTAATCAAATATAGTAGTAATATAATATTTTATGATATTAAATGTACATTACAGCTTAGTCTGAAACTATGTAGGACTGGTTGGCAACACTTTGCACGTTTTGATTTTTCAGACCAACTATGGTTGGCGTGTGCGAAAACTCTCAGTCTCTTTGAATACACCAATGAAGCCATTTACAATAATATCACATTAATATTCACATTGCTAACATGTTGACCAACCAGCCCCGAACCGGATATCAAAACAAAAATGGCTGCCAAGGTTCAGGAAAGCAAAAATCGAGAAGGATGTTTCCGCTATAATAATTATGATGAAAAAGAGAACTATATATTACAAAGAATGGAAGAATTGCTTGAAATTTGAATTCTGAAAAAGAAAAAGAAAACTAAAGAAAAAATTTGCTGATTAATGAAGAAGCTCACACGACATTCAAAACTTTTTAATTACTATCTATAGAGAAGGTGGTATTCCAGAGCCCCTGGTGGTTAGAATAAAAAAGAATTTGGCTAACCTACCCCTTATGCCAACCAGCCCCAACTGAATTTACATTAGAAATTGTAAAATTCGCAACAATTTTCCTCTTAATCTTTCTGCTCATTGCGCATTTCCAGGTCTCTCTACTCAATGCGATTCTCATTGAATGTGAGAACATAGAATTAAATCAATCCGTTTCCAACGGGCATACTCTCCACTCAGGCACTTAACAGGAACCAAATAACCACGCGTCCTGTGCCAATTGCTTCTCGGAACCACAAGCATTTCCCTGACAGAGTGGACTCTCTATCCTCGATTCACAGGAAAACCACACAAGCTCAGAATTTCATTATCCCTCTTTGTTTGTCAATTTGTTTTGATGTCCAATTTCGGATAGGATCTAAATTTAGGCTCTTTAATATAATTATTGCAGTTTAGGAGCGGCAAAGGAAAATTATAAATTCTTTATGAAAAATCAGGAAATAAACTTAAATAGGTTTGAATGGATCCAAGTTTTTTAAAAATTATGTTAAATAAAGAATAACCGCAATAACAGTTGTCTAAATTCAAAAATCGTTCCGCATTCCATTTAGCGTGGAGTGGTTGGAGTGGAGTGATCTTGCCGCTCTTTATGGAACACTCCCACCAACGTCTCGGGCATTTGTCAGTCGTTCAGTGATGATTTGATTTTTAGGAGTTAGTTTATTATTCAGATTAACAACTTAATATACTCATTTTAACCATAATTCATTTATTTATATATATAAAATTATTTATGTTTAAAATGAGTATATTCAGTATATAATTAGGGATTGATAAATTATTTGCCACTTATATAAATTTGTTTTATTGAAAACTAGTTTCGAGTGTTATACATTCATCCTCAGTTCTAAAAACACACAAAAAATTCAAAAATAAGCAATTTAAAATACAGTTTGGTATTATTATACATATTAAATTAAATGTAATATAAATTAGTATTAAAAAACATTCATGAATTATGAATTTAATTAAGACAAGAGATCAAATACATGTTGGCACTCACCAAGGTTTAAGTAGATTACATCTACTTATTCCTATAGATATAATTTACTTAAACCTTGGTTAATAAATAATAAATTATTTGCCACTTCTTTAATTTTGTTTTTATTGAAAACTAGTTTCGAATGTTATACATTCATCTTCAGTTCTAAAAACACACAAAAAGTCAAAATTTTGAATTGCTTATTTTTGAATTTTTGTGTGTTTTTAGAACTGAAGATGAATGCATAACATTCGAAACTTGTTTTCAACAAAAAACAAAATTATAGAAGTGGCAAATAATTTACCAATACTTAAACTTAAATATGTTTTAGTGCGTCCAAGTTTTTTAATTTCAAATAAAAGAATAACTGCAATAACAGTTGTTTAAATCCTAAAAATCCACACAGTATTTATCACTCATGGTCTTTCCACATTTTGTTTTTATTAAAAACTAGTTTCGTATGTTATACATTCATCTTTAGTTCTAAAAACACATACAAATTCAAAATTATACACTATTCATATAAATGATTCAATTATACACTATTCATAAATTATTCAAATATACTCCCACTAACGTCTCGGGCATTTATCCGTCCTTCAGTGATGATTTTATTTTTAGGAATTAGTTTATTATCCAAATTAATAACTTAACATAACTCATTTTAACTATAAGTCATTTAGTCAGTTGACATGGTATAGAAGGATCAATCTAATTGGGGATTGATAAATTATTTGCCACTTCTATAAATTTGTTTTATTGAAAATTAGTTTCGAATGTTATACATTCATCCTCAGTTCTATAAACACACAAAAAAATTCAAAAATAAGCAATTCAAAATATAGTTGGTACTATTATACATATTAAATATTACTAATATCATAATAACTAACCAACAATAATACCAACTATATTTTGAACTGCTTATTTTTGAATTTTTTGTGTGTTTTTAGAACTGAGGATGAATGTATAACATTCGAAACTAGTTTTCAATAAAACAAATTTATGGAAGTGGCAAATAATTTATCAATCCCAATAAGTCATTTATATATATATGTATATATATATCCTGAAATAGCGAGTCAAATTTAAAATTTCGGGGGTTCATTTTTATTAAAATGCAAATTTTATTAAGATCTTCGTAATGATGCTTAACTAATAGTTTTATTTTATTTATTTATTTTTTAAAGAAAAAACCTTTAAATGTATTGTTAATAGAGAAAGTATTATATATAAAAAAAATAAAATAAAATGTTTAAATTTAATAGGTGGTTTTGAAGATATACGGACGTAGCTCGGACTATGTCAAGTTTTTTTTTTTTTATTGTACATTATAATTTCCCAATTAAATATTCCGAAATATTTATTTATATATTTTATTTTATATTTTTTATTTAGTAACATTGAATTAAGACTATGAAGTCGTGTTTAACATCCCTGTAATTAGCTAATAGCTTCCCTTTATTATAGCTCACGGTAATCAGATACTTCGACCCTTACGAGGCAGTGCACTGCGTGAAAAGACGTTTCATGTCCTGCGTGGTCCATTGTAGGGCATCGCTTCTTCAGAGAGTTAATGAGGCTTCAGGATTTCAGGATCTCTTTTCTTTCGTGAAGGGGAGGAGAGAGGGGAGTTGATATCCTGAGTGTACATTCTGTCTTCCTCGGTATATTTATTTTTATCTATATCGTCTTTATCTTTGACCATGCTATGGTTATATTTTTTACGACAATATTAAACGGTCACCATTACGAAGATAATGTCAAGCTGAGTTACTGTTAGTACATTTATTACAAAAATTATTAACTGCTATTAAGTTATTTATATGTATAGCTTTGAATAAAAGTGCCACATTACGAAAAAGTGGAATTTTACTGAAGAAACGTTTCAATCTTGCATATTTAGATTTATCGCTGTCCCTAACTCACTGATAAAACATCAACTTGGAAATTTTCTTAGGCAATACTAGTTATCTTATTAGGGATTGATAAATTATTTGCCACTTCTATAAATTTGTTTTATTGAAAACTAGTTTCGAATGTTATACATTCATCTTCATTTCTAAAAACACAAAAAAATTCAGAAATACGCAATTCAAAATACAGTTTGGTATTATTATACTTATTAAATTAAATGTAATATAAATCAGTATTATAATACATTTATGAATTATGAATTTAATTAAGACAAGAAATCAAATACATGTTGGTACTCACCAAGGTTTAAATGGATTATATCAAACAGAAAAGTTTGTACTGGTTTCTTCTCGCATTGAACTAACAATGAAAGAAAGGCAGATAGGATATTTATGGATAAACGGTTCTAGGGTTGGGGTTTTTCAAGTAATGCCGGTGAGTAATTGATTTTTCTGTTATAGATCGGAATAAATTTAAGATTGGACTATTGGAGATATTTATTTGGTAATTTAAGCAAAAATCTGGATTGGATTTGAAGGATTTTATTATTTCAAGTGCTTCATATATATATATATATATATATATATATATATATATATATATATATATATATATATATATATATATAATATGTATGTATTTTGAGGCTGCTTTTAATTAAATTGATCCTTCTAATCTATCATGCGCATGTCAACTGAGTTATCTTATTAGCTTAAAAAAAAAAGGTTAATCTTCATTTTTTTTTCTTGCACGGGTATGAAGTTGTCATAACAATGATTAAAGATACCTTCGTATGTACGCACGCACGCAAACGTTTTATTATATATATTATTTTGAAAGTAGTAAGATATTTAAAATTCGGAATAATGTTGAAGTATTGTTCCTACACATAGTGTACTGATACGATAGGAGAGTGTTGCTCAGCACGCTATTAGATGAGCCAGCGGACTGGAATACTGTGATTACACTGACCTCTAACGAATTACTGCCATCAGAGGGTCAATGCCCTGTCTGCATTACTGTGCGCTCAGAGGGAAGTGGGTACCTAACCCTTCCATCATGTTTCAAATGAGGTTATCTCCTAGAAAACAAAAGGATTTTTTGTTAGCGTTCCCGACAAATATGAAATTATTATTTAAATTTTGTTTTATTTTTTTATTATTTCCTTGTAATGTTCTCTCATCCTCACTCCCCCACTCTTCTATGCTCTCTCCCTCATATACACTTACTCCATCATTAACAATTAAAAATACAATTATAATTTTAATTTAAAAATAAATGCAGACTGTTGCTATTTCACCAATTTTATTTATTTCGATGCAAATTTTCGGCATACAAGCCATCCTCAGACATCTGAAATAAGTATTTAAAATTCATATAATACAAAATCCTTCGAAAAATTCTTAATGCTCCTTATTATGTTACAAATAAAATTATCCATAAAGACATAAATATTCCCTTTGTTGCAAACTTGGCCCGAAATAGATATACCTCTTTTAATTACAAACTCCTTGCCCACACTAACCTGCTAGTGCGTAATCATCCCAAACTATTCCCGATAATCCTCCGAGGCGTCTTAAAAGAAGATGGCCGCGGGACCTCCTAACGTTGAAATCATCGAAGTGCTTATTATCATCATCATTATCAGTCATGTACTTATTATCACATTTACTTGTTGTATATTCATATACAGTTGTAAATTTCTGTAAATAAATAAATAAAAAAAAAATCATATAATGCCACATTTAAGTCCAATCCGGGCCAACTCGAAATATACAGCGTCAAAAATTAAAACAAGAATAAGGGAACCATCTTAGTCATTACAGCCATCACTTTTTTTTTTTTCAAATTTCATTACAGTTTAAAATGCAAAAATCTTATTAAGTTAATATCAATAAAACACAACTTTAAAAATAAAATAAGAATCAGGGAGCTATTTGCATCGAAATAAATAATGTTGGTGAAATAGCAACAGCCTGCATTTATTTTTTTATATAAAAGCATTCACCTTAGATCAACAAACATATATAATTTAAATTTTATTTTATGTTTATTATTTCCTTGTAATGTTCTCTCATTCTCACTCTCCCACTCTACTATGCTCACTCCCTCATACACACTTACTCCATCATTAAAAATTAAAAGTATAGGGGTCTTTTGTTGAAAAGTCATGCCAGTTATATTTTATAACTGATACATGTTAAAGAAATTACACATTACTTTTAAAAGAAAATATCTGATGTGGACAACACATGACTTCCTTGTACTCCTATTAAACTATAAATCGTTGGCTCAAAAAGTGATCCTCAATTTGGTTACTAATTTCCGAAAATTGCAATATCTCAAAAACGAAATTCGGCGTCGGGACACCCATCTATTGACACACACACATGTTCCGTGACAATATTAAAACTGTCAATATCACTAGATAAAGCATTAGAAATCGACAGTTTCTAAATTTTAAGCGGAAGAACCAACTTAACTTATATCTTATTCTCCTGCTACAGACTTGTTCATCGCACAAATGGGGAGGAAAACCAGTATTATATTCCCAATATTAACACTTAAAATAAGTAATAAAAATGTTTAATTAGAGTATAAACAAAATCGCGTTGGTAACCTTTATTACCGAAACATATGATTTCTCCATATAATTTTTGATGTAAGTTTATTATGACCTTCAAGTAAAGTACCCTTTTCGGCTCACCAATTTTAACCAAAATCTAGAAAATACATTCACATTGATATAAAAGTCCTATTTACTAAATTTTAAATGTTTTACATTATATTTTAATATAATTTTTGATGAAAGTCTAATATGACCTTCAAATAAAGTACCTCTTCCGGTTTTCCAATTTAGACCAAAATCTAGTATGGTATTTAAATCAATATATAAGTTCTAAATACCAAATTTGAGAAGTTTTGCAAAGTATTTTAATATAATTTTTGATGAAAATCAATTATGACCTTCAATTAAAGTACCACTTCCGGAGATTAAGCTGTGACCAAAAAGGGAGGTTCACAACTAGATTTTACAACAATCCTAAATACAAAATTTCAACTTTCTACGGCTAACCGTTTTTGGGTTATGCGAAATACGAACGTACGTACGTACAGACGCCACGACGAAACTAGTCAAAATGGATTCAGGGATGGTCAAAATGGATATTTCCGTTAAAATCTGAAAACCGAAAATTTTCGCGATTACAATACTTCCTTTACTTCGTACAAGGAAGTAAAAACATGTATTTTAACATCAAAAATTAAACAATAAATACATATACATATGATATGATATCAACATATGATATCAACATATGATATGATTTTATTAACATATGAATTAATTAGAATATAATTAACTAGTTTGATAATAGCTATATTGTTATAACTACTTAGATAACATGTATCAGTTATAAAATATAACTGGCATGTCTTTTCAACAAAAGACCCAAGAAATATAATTATAATTTAAATTTTATTTTATTTTTATTATTTCCTTGTAATGTTCTCTCGTCCTCACTCCCTCATTCACACATACTCCATCATTAAAAATTAAAAATAAAATAATATAAATTTTTATTATTTTGTTGTAATGTTCTCTCGTCCTCACTCCCTCATTCACACATACTCCATCATTAAAAATTAAAAATAAAATAATATAAATTTTTATTATTTTGTTGTAATGTCCCTCATCCTCACTCCCCCAATCTGCTATGCTCTCTCCCTCACCCGATCACTTTCGAAAAATGTAATATTTGATTTATCCTCCGTTCTAAAAACAATTACGATGAGATTTTTTTAGTACAGTTTCTGTGATGCAATTGAAATCAATATAATTTTTTTTTTTTTTAAATACAACACTATCTGAAATAATAAGAAAATTATTTGAAAATTTTGCTGTTTTTGAATAATTAGCTGTATAACGATATACGATTTTCAAATCCGATAGTTATATTCTGGATTAGGAGTAACTGAGTGGGCAAGGCGCTGGACCCGAACTCCCGAGCCTGTGTTTGTGTCCGGTTGTGGGAGATAATTCACTTATTCTGTTATATCACCAATTAGATCAACAAGGGGTTGGGAGACACTCCTGGGGCTGGTCCAGCCTCAATAAATTGGCTACCGTTAGAGGATAAGCAGGAATGCTGACCACATCACATTTTATAACCGTTTGTAAAGAAACGGTTTATCCTTATCAAGTTCTGTTCCCTTTGGGTTCTGATACAGGATAGTTCCTTTAATAATTTTCATAAATTATCTTTTTATAAATTGCAGGATGAAATAATCTCTTCTAAATCTCATTTTCCTATTGGCCTTTAAAGCTCTTAGAAGTTAGTTTCTTTTTTAATTCATTTTCCGAATCGAGTGAGAGCGGGTAAAGAATCCTTTGAAAACTAATGAGACCTGATAAGATTAATTAAATTCATAGAACAATGAGGAGAGAAAAAAATTCCTTTGAGCTCCCTTCATATCTTCTAGGAATTTTGATAAGCTATGTAGTAAGCCTGGATTACGAATTATTTTTAATGAAAAAACTGCTTAGATGTACATTTTTTTTTCCACAGTAAATTTTCTGGGTAAATATTTTAAATTAAGCTTCATTCGTCTAACAATTTCAACTTTTTATAAACATTAATGTCTATTCTCCATCCATCTACATGATACTACGGATGTGAATATCGAAATAGTACGATATATCGAAAAAAATTACGATATTACAATATATCAGGTCTCGGTATTTTTAATATTTTATATTTATTTTAAGTTCATTTTCAGTAGAATTTCAATATTAGGGAGGTGTTTTCCAATCCTCTTTCCGATTCGTTTATTTTTTTTAATTTAATCTGATAAAAGAATTAATGGTAATTTGAAATATCGATATTTCTCTGTCGATATCACTAAGATATTATTGTTTTATTATCTTGATATTATTCTGCCGATATCATGATGATATTGTTTTTATTATGTACATTAACAGTAGGATTTAAATAATAGACAGGTTATCAATCTCCATCCGATTCGTTTAGATTTTTTTGTTGTTTTTTTTAAATTTGATAGAAGAATTAACGATATTTTGAAGTATCGATATTTCTCTTTCTGTATCATTAACATATTATTGTTATAATATCGATATTACTCTGCTAATATCATTATGATATTGTTTTTATTATGTTCAGGAGGATTCAAATATTAAAAAGCGGGTTATCTTTTAATCTCCTTCCGATTATTTTTTTTTTTAATTTTACAAAAGAATTAGCGATATTTTTATGCCGATATAATTAAGATATGGTTTTTATTAAGTTTATTTCCAACAGAATTTAAATATCATGAAACATGATATTTTCCTAAAATATCCCAATTTTCCTCCAATTCATTAACCGATTTTTTTTAAGTTTTATAAAAATATTACGATATTTTTAAATGCCGATATTTTTATGATGATATTTTCAAGTTATCGATATTATTTGCCGATATCGATATCAATGTAGATCGAACACAGCCACTATAGATTGTAACACGACCACACCACAAGTTTTAATGGTTCTTTGTTTTTCTTGTAGAATTTTTGTATTTACAATTTTTTTTTCTATTTTTTGTTAATAAATTATCTGTTTTCGAATCTCAAATTTTAATATCGATATTATGATATAGCGAAAAAAAAAATATATTGGACAAAGATATCGATACATTTTTAGAAATATATCGAGATTTCTTACTTCCTTGTACGAAGTAAAGGTATTGTAATCGCGAAAATTTTCGGTTTCAGATTTCAACGGAAATATCCATTTTGACCATCCCTGAATCCATTTTGACTAGTTTCGTCGTGGCGTCTGTACGTACGTACGTTCGTTCGTATTTCGCATAACTCTAAAACGGTTAGCCATAGAAAGTTGAAATTTTGTATTTAGGATTGCTGAAAAATCTAGTTGTGAACTTCTCTTTTTGTTCATTACATGATTACCGGAAGTGGCACTTTACTTGAAGGTCATTATTGATTTTCATCAAAATTTTTATTAAAATATTATGCAAAACTTCTCAAATTAGATATATAAGACTTACATATTGATATAAATAATATAATAAATTTTGGTTAACATTGGTAGACCGGATATGGTACTTTACTTGAAGGTCATATTAGACTTTCATCATAAGTTCTTTAAAATATAATGTAAAACATCTCAAAGTTGGTAAATAGGACATTTATATCAATATGAATAAGATACTAGATTTTGGTTGAAATTGGTGAGCCGATAGGGGTACTTTACTTGAAGGTCATAATGCCATAAACTTACATCAAAAATTGTATTAAAATTGAATACAGAGATCATATGTTTCGGTAATAAAGGTTACAAACGCTATTTTTCCACTCGAATTAAACATTTTTATTACTTGTTTTAAGTGTTAAAATTATGAGTAAAATACTGATTTTCCACCCCATTTGTGAGATGAACAAGTCTGCAGCAGGAGAATAAGATTTAAATTAAGTGGATTTTTCCGCTTAAAATGTCGAAACTTTGGATTACCAATGCTTTATCTAGTGACATTGACAGTTCTAATGTTGTCACGGAACACGAAGAAATCTCTTGGAAACTAGATACCTACTGAAGGAAAACTACATGTAATAACGGAAATGCCGAGTGTCGTTTTTGAGACACTGCAATCTTCGGAAACTAGTAACCAAATTCAGGATCACTTTTTGAGCCACCGATTTATAGTTTAATAGGCGTACAAGGAAGTCATGTGTTGTCCACATCAGATATTTTATATTATTTTTATAATACGATCACATTAGTATGTAACGTGCTTGACCTGAATACGTTTAGAGCTGCCAAGTGGTTGATTAAATATTAAAGGCGTAATGGATGTGCGTAGTGAACTGCCACAGCGATGGGACTTCTGGACGTCAATCGTTTTGAACTCTATTTTCTTTTTTAGCTTCGACACGAAAACACACCGAGTGTCAAGTATTTTTTTTTCCCTCCCCCACTATTTCTCTCCAAAGTCACCCACCTCCAATATTCATCAATCATTATCGCATTGTTCTGCTTTTTCAGCCTAGCAGCGACAGTGGCTCTGGGGTTCGACAAAAAACTAACCCGCTTTCATTTTTTTTTTTAAAGGGAATTTTTGTTTTATTTCTTTACCTTTTATTAACAAACTTCTCCTATTGTCTTTAGGGCCATTCAGAGAGTGGAGTAGCTCAGCGTGTTAGGAACACCTAACTGCCGGTCTGGGTTCGAGTCCGGCTGCGGTAGAAAAAATAATTGTTATGACATAAAATAACGGTTGAGCTTGGATGGTTCACCTTGTTTAACCGTTGGTCAAGAAACAGTACGCCCTTACCTGCTACTGAACCCAAGGCTGTCATTTTAGCCCGTTTGTTTTACAGATTTATTTTATTTACTTTAGGAATATCCAACAATAATGATAACATTTATATACCTAATGCTAATGACTGTGAGATGATTTACTTTAAAGACAATATTTAATTATCTTTAATAGATTTTGTCAGGTCACTTCCTTTCAACAAAATATCTGATGTGGGCAACACATGACTTCCTTGTACGCCTATTGAACTATAAATCTGTGGCTCAAAAAGTGATCCTGAATTTGGTTACTTGTTTCCGAAGATTGCAGTATCTCAAAAACGACACTCGGGATTTCTGCTATTACATGTAGTTTTCTTTCAGTAGGTATCTAGTTTCCAAGAGCTTTCTTCGTGTTCCGTGACAACATTAGAACTGTCAATATCACTGGATAAAGCATTGGAAATCGACAGTTTCGACAATTATTTTCTATGTCGACTATCATCTCTTTAAATATTTCCCGTGTCTTACGAAACATCCTGTGTTATAAAAAGTTTGCATGCTTGCGTACGTTTTTAGGTAAACGTAAACGTTGTCATGATAATTTCATACCCGCGGAAGAAATTTCATAACTCTCATACTTTATTAGGTTAACGTTTATTAATCTAGCTATTTATTTCTCGTTTTGGAGAATTAGGAGAAAAAAGTTCATAACTTTAACACAAATAAATAGGTTATTTTGTATTTTAGGAGGTTAATAGCCTTAAAAGAATACCTGTTATTATATCTTTATTGTCATTG
The DNA here is from genome assembly GCA_948150685.1 of Rhaphigaster nebulosa. NCBI lineage: Eukaryota > Metazoa > Arthropoda > Insecta > Hemiptera > Pentatomidae > Rhaphigaster > Rhaphigaster nebulosa. Next base: position 6,473,998 of record OX411312.1, on the reverse strand, counting down.
TATTTAATTGACTATATCTGTGCAGCTATAGTTTGTTTCTCAGTTTTTTTACTGAAACGAAGTATAATAAATAAATACTATGTTTCGTATTTTTTTTTCCAGTGATTAAAATTGTTCTTGGGACGGGCCCTTCCACTACTAATACGGAATAATAATTAATATTATATTTATTGTTAATATTATTCACTCAAAATAAGATTTACAAAAAAATAAATAAATTAGGTGAGTGAAATTTAGAAATATAAATAAATAAATTAATTTGGACGTTATCGATAATAAACAACCAAATTTATTTGTATTTCTAAATTTCATTGATTGATTTATTTATATTTTTTTAAATCTTATTTTAAGCAGTTATTGTTAACAATAATTGTTAATAAAATAATAATAACCGTTGCCTGCACACAACACGACCTTCCCCTATAGACTCATCCACCGCAATGCTCACACTTCTATATTTACCGGTTGCAGGTCACGAAATTCCGCGTTCTATTGGCTTCTAAATTTCAGGCCACGTTCCCATCGTAATGTGATAGATAGAACACTAAAATGTATCTTATACTTTTCGATATATCGAGAAGAAAAATATCGATATTTCGGATCTCGGTATTTATAATGTTTTAAAGGGACACCAATCTCGATATTTCTGGGCCGATATAATTAAGATATTGTTTTCATTATATTTATATTTCTATGTTAAAATAACTAAGATTTTTTTTATAATATCGATATATCAGTGCCGATATAATTAAGTTATATTTTTTATAATATTATCGATATTTCACTGCCGATAACATTGAGATTAATATATATATATATATTACAAAATGAATAATAATAATAATGAAAACACAATAAAAATTAAAAAAAAATAAGAAACGAAATAAAAGAAAAATAAATTTAAAAAAAACATCAACAAAAAATAATGTAATATTGTTTATTATTAAGTTTATTTGCAGCAGACTTTAAATATTAAGAAACCGGCAATTTCCTACGCTCCTTCCGATTCGTTTTTTTTTAATTTGATAAAGGAATTAAGGATATTTTAAAATATGGATATTTATATGACGATATTATCAATATATCGATATTATTAGCCGATTGATTTTTGCATCCTATCCCTAAAACACAACCACTATTGATAGTAACACTATAGATAATTTTTGTTATTTTAATTACCTATACAATTTTTTAAACTACGTGTTTTCTTTTTTCCTTATGGTATTCGTATCGATTTATGTTAACTTTTCGGATATCTTCAGTATTGAGGTCCATCATTGGGCTATTGGATATCCTTATTATGAAAACATTATCGATTTTCAGGTTGCGAGTTCACGGGTCGTGTTATTTTAACTTTTCGGATATCTTCTATTTTGAATTCCGTTATTGGGTTATCGGAGGCTCTATTTATGAAAATACTATCGATTTTAAGATTTTTTTAAGTTTGGTTTGGAAAAGGTTTTATTTGACTTGGAAATGTATTATATAGCATATTAAATTTTTGCTTTCAAGTTCGGAGACAATAGACGCAAAATAATTATATTTTATCAGAAAAATAACTACAATTTTTCTCCTAGAACTGTTTTTTTTTCCTTCCTCTCTTAAATTACGTTTTTTTTTTTTTTTTTTTTTTATAAAATAGACACCAGAAACTTATATCTATCTTCACATGCGAACGTAAAAAATCATAAATTTTGTTACGTTCATAAATCTGTATTAGCATTTATCGGTGTTATTTAATTTAATTTTATCGCCCAAGTTTTAATATTTTCCTATGCTTATTATCTTTCTTGTAAATATAAAATTCCAGTGCTAAATTGAATGAAACGGGGAAATGGAAATCGCCCTGGTTTCCAACCCTGAATACAAATATATTGGAATATCGAATAAATGAATGATAAATTTATTGTTCCAATATTGAAAATAATATGGCTATTGTTATATTTGTGGTTGTATTGTTTCCATTTCTATTCATTCGCATATAACAAATTTACAATTTATTATCATAACTTTTTTTATTCCTGAGTTGAGGCTATAAAAAACTTTGTTAGGCAAACATATCATTTAACTTTGATGTTATAATTCCTACATTATCAGTAGCAAGTAATGATATTTTTATTATTAAAAAAATAATATTCAATACTTATTTTTCTATCGTTTTATTTTATTTTTTTAAATAGGATTCTTCGTGATGAATAAAAATAAATCAAACTATTTTTTTAGTTCAATCCATTTCTAATTAATTTCTGATGAAAATTTTTATTTTAAAAAATAAACTTAAATATTTTCATATTTTAG